>JAGFNQ010002324.1:0-27033 GCA_024364735.1 Boesenbergia rotunda
TACTCCGACGGTCAAGTCAGTCTCCGGTACTGAAAAGGCGAAAGCAATGAAACAGTAGTAAAAACACTATTGTGCGTACCTGGGGGATGAGGAGCGGAGAGGCTTATATAGCCGAGGAAGCTGGCAGCTTCTACCCGACCTGCCATTCCATGCCGTAAGCGAGCGCAGGGCAGGGTGTGGTATATGTTAGCAGGGTGAGATGGTGCATGCCCAAATAAGGCAAGGGACACTGTCGGCTCATTAATGTGCATCGCCAGGCGCCGCTCGACCTGACAAGAACGCAAGTTATCGTGGTACGAGGTGGCAGGGGAATCAAGGTATCAGCGGGCTTCGCGATTTGGGCCTGAATGATGTCAAATCTGCGTCGATCCCGTAATTCTTCTGTTAGTCCTGTGTTAGGGAGTGGATGTTCCCGTGGAACACGACAAAACCTTGAATGTCAGTGGTGGTTGGCGACTTGGTGCCGACTGGCAGTTTAGAATATTGGTGTCGACTAGGGGCTGGGAGCGAATTCGAGCCTAAAGGCCATTATTGCCGAAAGTAACTATGCTTCCCATGTCAAAGTGTGCCCGAGTGGCCTTACCCCGGTTGGGTCCGAAGTGAATCGACTAGACTCTGTACCCTCGCCGCCCGAGTCTTCACGGTAGGGGAGTTCTGGGGCGCCGGTCGGGGTTCCTCTGACTCGGGCCCTCGCCTTCGTAAAACGTCGGGGCTCAGTCATCCAGTGATTCAGGAATTATTACCTGATCGAGGCCGGACTAAATCGGTCGTTTGGACTACCCCTCTGATGGGCCATTGGGGGCTTTTGACCCAAACCCCCGCTAACGAAGCGCTAGGATGACCGGCCCACTTACCCGCGCGATGGGCCAAGCCCATAAACATAGGCCAGGATCATAAGCATCCCCATCGAGTCTAGTCGAAAGAGGCATTGAGTCCGACTTACTGGACTATCATTCTTGCACAAGCCCGGCGCATCCGAGTGGCACGCTCTCGTGGCCAATTTGATCCCCAGTCGACCCCAAGTCAGTGGTTTACCCGGTCAGCGAACGCTCCTACCAACTGTCTCCTCGATCTCCCACGCCGAATCACCCCATATCTTCCTCTTAATTGCCGCTTTAATTGCCTGGACCACGCGTCCGCGAGCCATTCTCTTCCCGAGCAACAATGAGTCTGTCGCCCGCCTACGCAAATGTCCGATTCGCACGTGTGCCCTGTCGCTTCGATACCTGCCTCGGGTTGAATCGGATGGGCCACATCCTTTCCCGCCTTTTTCCTAGCTCGTCATCGGACCGCTAGCGTCATCCTCCGAATTCTATAAATAGGTCTTTTACCTCTCCGTTTTTTACCATCACTTTTCACCTTCGACGCCGCCCTGGTGCTGCCTCGCGCTCTGGTAGGGTTCCAGCGAGTCCACCCTTCCGACCTTCTTCTCCGGTAATCTTTCAATCTTCAGTTAGTTTCTCTGTCTTCTCACCCTATCATGGAGTCTCCTTCTTCACACCCTGAGCCATGGTATTCTACCATGGTGACCGACCTCCATTCTCATGATCTCGACCAACTTCATTCGGACTACCAAATTCCCTCCAACTATCGGCTTCGCTTGCCCGACCCAACTGACCGACCCAACTCTGCCCCCTCTGGTTTTATTATCTTGTCCCGAGACCACCTACAGGCCGGCCTCCATTTCCCCATCCATCCTTTCATTTCTTCCATTTGCACCTACTTCAGAATACCCTTGTCCCAGCTAGCCCCGAACGTCATCTGTCTGATGTGCGGCTCGGTTATCATTTTCGCCCTGTACCGAATACCCCTCCAACCTGAAATCTTTCACTACTTCTACTACCGAAAGAAACAAGAGTCGGGCGACATTTTCTTCCAAACCTGAGCTAAGACCTCTTTCCTAGCGAAACTTCTATCCTCTAACAAAGGTTGGAAGGAACGCTACTTCTTCGTTAAGCCTACTCCGATCCCGAGCTGGCCCACAGCCTGGGTCGAAGATCTCCCTTCTCCCCCCCCCCCCTATCCAAGAATTACCGCACCTCCGCTGCCTACCAGTCGGCTCTATCCAAGCTAGGCGGTAGGCACTTCCACGGGGTAAACCTGCTGAAGGAGGAGATCCTTTCCACCTTTGGCCTCCGCCCTATGCCGACTTCACGGTCGACCCCTTGGTAAGTACTATGCTATTTCCTTTGAACGTTTTTAGCTCTAACTAAGATCGTGTTATTCTTGCAGCCACGACGATACTAGACGCAGCCTTGGAAGAAGGCTTTGACATGGACGACGCCGAGCTGGAGGCTTGGGTCGCCTCCCAATTGCAGGAGAGGGAGGGCATCCCGACCAGGGTTGCGTCATCGGACCCGACTCCGACCGTCCCGGAGTGACCCCCCGTAGCCCTTGGCACGAATACGAACCCACTAGAGGACGGCGAACGGCCTCCTGCCCCGAGACGCAGACGAACCTCGTCCCCGACTGGGGACTCCGCCCGACCTTCCTCCAGCAAACGCCCAAAGAAGAAGAAGAAAAGGGCGGCCACCGACTCGAAAGCCCCCCGACCAACCTCCGCTCTGGTTCCTACTGCCGCCCCCTCAGTTTCCTCCGGCACACCAGACCTCCCCCTACCAGAGAGATCGGGATCTCCGCCGGCCGAAGGTCAAATCAACCGGCCACCCATGCATCTTCTTGTGCCCAGTCGGTTTGACTGTCGCCTGGGCGTTCCCCGGGGTGAGTTACCCAACCGGTGTCAGGAATTGCGCATGTACGAGTCGGTAGCCGAGCGGTATCTCCAAGGGCTCGAGGGCTCTTACTACCGAGGGTCGGGTAGTAAGGCAAACTCCTTTTTCCTCGCCGCCACTCAGGTACACTTCAATTCAACTCCTCTCTTTGCTTGTTATTTAGTTTTAGGATCTCATGACCCTTTCTTTCTTACAGTTCTGAGGGTCGTGTAATAGCTTGTCTATGTCACTTTTGACCCACTCCATAGCCCGGGAACGAGCCGAGCGACGGGTGGAGTTCTTGGAGACCAGACTCAAGCATACCCAACTCATCTCCAACGAATCCACCCTGACCGACATGCGAGCCGAGGTCACCGCCCTTTAGGGTCGTCTGGCTCACTCTAAGGAATAGCTAGGAATCGCCCGAGGTCAAGTGGAGATGGCGAATGCGGCCATTGCACAGTCGAACGTCCGGGTTTCCAACTTGGAGTACGCTGAGCGGAAGGCTTGGGCTCTCCAAACGAAGACTCAGGGCAACCTGACTAAGGCACAGGCTGAACTCCTCGAGGCATCTGGGGCTTCCGAGTCCCTCAAGTCCAAGCTCCGAGCCAAGGAAGAAGAGGCGGCGGCCCAGGCTAGGCAAGTGGCGGACCTGACGACCGAGTTGTCTTCCCGAGACCAAGAATTGAACAACAAGACAGAAGAGCTCGGGCATCTGAGAGTTGAGAGGGCGGAATGGGAGGCGGCCAGAGCAGAACTCGTAGAGCTGCGCGCCTACAAGGAGGGGGAGGCCGGTTGGTGAGACGCCCGTAGGTTGAGGAGTTCAGCCGGCAGGTCTCTGAACGGCTCCGAGCCATGTCGAAGCATCAAATGCTTAACATGTTCGAGAAGTTCAAGCAGGGCGGACATATTGCCCCCGACCTGCCTTTCTCCATGGTCAAGCTTTCGGGCATGACCCAAAACCTGTCAGAGGAGACCCAACGACCCTTCAAATGAGGGTCGGGCTTTTGTTTTTCATTTCCTTTCATTTTGTGGAGGCTTGCCTCAAATTTTGTACTGTTATTTTCTTTAATAGAAATCTTTTTTTTTCATTACGCTCTATGTGATATGCTTGCCTTTACTTCTAAGTGTTAATTGTTGATGCAGTCTGACCCTGATTGTTGTTTTGGTGTTGACATCGATTTTAGTTTAGGTTGATTATGATTATGATGATTATGATTAAGTCCTGGTCGGGGATCAGGCATGGTATGGAAAATCCTAGTCTGGAGGGCTAGGTGTTGGAAAATCCTAACCTGGAGGGTTAGGTGTTGAAAATCCTAGTCTGGAGGGCTAGGTGTTAGAAAATCCTAATCTGGAGGGTTAGGTGTTGAAAATCCTAGCTTGAAGGGCTAGGTGTATGAAAAGTTCTAATTCGGAAGAGGTGGGTGAAAAGTCCTAGCTTGGAGGGCTAGGTGAAAAGTCTTAGCTTGGAGGGCTAGGTGAAAAGTCCTAACCTGGAGGGTTAGGTGCAAATTCCCATCTTGGAGGATTAGGTGAAAAAGTCCTGGCTTGGAGGGTCAGGTGCCTAATTTGGAGGGCTAGGTTGGATGATATTCTAACTTGGAAGGGTTGGGTGAAAAGTCCTAGCTTGGAAGGCTAGGTGAAAAGTCCTAACTTGGAGGGTTAGGTGCAAATTCCCAACTTGGAGGGTTAGATGGTGAAATCCTTGGCTTGGAGGGCTAAGGTGGATGAAACCCTAGCTTGAAGGGCTGGGTTTGACTCCCTGGATCGGTCTGGTGACCGATCAGGGACATTGGCACGCTGCTCCTTCGTGGATCGATCTGGTGACCGATCCAGCGACGTCTGATCGGACTGGTGACCGATCAGGGAGCGCACAGTGAGGTTGGGAACCTATTGTGTGGCTTCTGATCAGACCAGTGACCGATCAGGGAGCAGGCTGCTTCCTTGCTGCCTTGCTCCTGATCGGTCTGGTGACCGATCAGGGAGCTGGAAGTGAGTGAGTTCCCTTGCTGATCAAGTCCTGGATCGGTCCGGTGACCGATCAGGGGTCTTGGATCTGATTAAAAAATCACTGTTCATCTGTCCTGATCGGTCTGAGTGACCGATCAGGTTTCACTCTGATCGGTCTGGTGACCGATCAGGCTTCACTCTGATCGGTCTGGTGACCGATCAGGCGTGTATAGCCGCAAGAGCTGGGAATCCCAGCGAAGCAGTGGATCGGTCTGGGGACTGACCCACAAGCCCTGGATCGGTCCAGTGACCGATCACTTTAATTCAAATTGCACTGTCAGACGCGGTCAGAGCGTCTGATCGTATCCGATTCACTGCTGTTTGCTTCTGATATTTGATTTACTGGTTGATTTACTGCTCTAACAGTCTGATTAAGCTGCAGGTGACAGGGGAGGATTCAAACACTCAAGAGAGGTCAATGGAGGCTTTCCTTGGAGCAGGTTTGTCCGATTCTCCATTTCAGGTTGCAACGGCCGAGCTGCAGACTGGAGCCGAGACTGGGGCTTGGCTGAGGGGATCTCAGGAAGACCAGAGAGGGCTCAGTGGTAGCTGGCGTTGGCAGTGTGGTAGCTGGAGGCTACGGAGGATGTTGTCACCTGGTGTTGTGTGGAGAATCAAAAGCGCGGAAGCTGGCTTCATGGAAGCAGAGTTCGAAAACTAACTGCTTGCTGCGCCTTGAGTTCTCCGCAACAAGCTTGTTGTGTTCTTGAAGTTTCATCACCTTGAGCAAGCTACTGATTTCGAGAAGCAACCAACTCTTAAGTAAGTGCTGGGAGGAAAGAACAAGGAGTTTAGAGTCCAACAGTGAGAAGACACGAAGGAGGGAGTCCTTGCGTGAGATCGTCGCTGGGTGGAGCTCGGGATAAGCTCGCTGTGCTCTTGTCCTTGCTAGGTGCTGAGTAAGAGTATTCTCTGTGTTTCATTAAGCTTAACTCTATATTCTTGTTTGAAACGCTGTGGAGAGGTTTCTCCACCGAGAAGGAGGTTGCGTTATATCCGGTGAACACCGGGGCTTGATTTGCCAATGATCAAGGGATCGCCCACCTTAAGGGCACGCCAAGGAGTAAGGGTAAGTTATCCCCGAACCTTGTAAACCCTCTTGTTAGCGATCTTGGTAGCTGTCTTTGGTTGTTTTCATCTCTGTTTTGGTTTACTGCACTGCTTAGTTTCTTTTTGCTTCTTCCGCAGTGCTACTGATAAGTTGAGTGCAGAAATCTTGATAAGTGCCAAAGATCAAGAGATTGGCTATATTCACCCCCCCCCCCCCCCCGCCTCTCTAGCCATCGGTTTCCAACATTAATGGCTCAGGCAATCGTTAGTGAGGTCCATTCGAGTGAGAGCACAATTGAGCGATTCAACCCCGCGAGTGACTGGGTTAAACACTTGAGCACGATAGCTTCTAAGTATTGACCACTCGGGAAAATCGACAAAGAATCTGACGACCGGAACTAAGCCGGGTACGTAAAGCTGCTAGCTCAGGAAGTTCAGAACATTGCGATTAATTTGGCCTAGTCTTGTAGAACGTGGGTCGCCCCATACCCATTCTAGGCGTTAAGCCAAGGAGGTTGCTGGGACCCTCCTGCTCACAGCTCACATGAAGGCGAGAGACAGGACATTCAGTCGGATTGTACCCAGGGAGCGTGGGCCACCACGCGTCCGACTGGGAGCCGAGCCGAGGGGTGCGTGGGGGCATGCCTGCTTATAACTCGTACGAAGACGAGAGTCTGGACACTCGGTCGGATTGTACCTAGGGAGCGTGGGCCGCCACGCGTCCGATTGGGAGCCGAGCCGAGGGGTGCGCAGGAGCATGCCCGCTTATAAATCGTACGAAGACGAGAGTCTAGACACTCGGTCGGATTGTACCCAGGGAGCGTGGGCCGCCACGCGTCTGACTTGGAGCCGAGCCGAGGGATGTGCGAGGGCATGCCCACTTATAACTCATACAATACGAGAGTCTAGACACTCGGTCGGATTGTACCCAGGAAGCGTGGGCCGCACGCGTCCGACTGGGAGCCGAGCCGAGGGGTGCACGGGAGCATGCACGCTTATAACTCGTACGAAGACGAGAGTCTGGACACTCGATCGGATTGCACCCAGGGAGCGTGGGCCGCCACGCGTCTGACTGGGAGCCTAGCCGAGGGATGCGAGGGGGCATGCCCACTTATAACTCGTACGAATACGAGAATCTGGACACTCGGTCGGATTGTACCCAGGGAGCATGGGCTGCAACACGTCCAACTGGGAGCCGAGCCGAGGGGTGCACGGGAGCATGCCCGCTTATAACTCGTATTAAGACGAGAGTCTGGATACTCGGTCGGATTGCACCCAGGGAGCGTAGACCGCCAAGCGTCCGACTGGGAGCCGAGTCGAGGGGTGCGCGGGGGCATGCCCGCTTATAACTCATACGAAGACGAGAGTCTGGACACTCGGTCAGATTGTACCCAGGGAGCGTGGGCCGCCATGCGTACGACTAGGAGCCGAGCCGAGGGGTGTGTGGGCTGCCACGGGCTCGCTCCCGTAGACCAGCTGGAAAGATATGTGCCCCGTGGTTTCTTTGGGTGTGGTCCTCAGGGCCCACAAGACACTCGGCAGCTCATCCACCCAGGTTCCTCCTACATGATCCAGCTTGGTCTTCAAACACCTCAGGATCTCCCGATTGGCCACTTCTGCCTGGCCGTTACTTTGTGGGTACGCCACAGAGGTGAAAAAGCCTGCTGAATGTCATAAGTTGAGCATCATTCTTGTATCTTCCGCCCTTGGAATTGTCTTCCGTTGTCCGAGACGAGCTTGTGGGGAATTCTATATCGGCATAAGATGTTCTGCCAGAGGAACTTGATTACGGCTTGCTCGGTGATGTGCGCTAGGGCCTCTGCTTCTATCCGTTTAGAAAAATAATCGACGGCCACTAACAGAAACCGCTTCTGAGCTACGGCGGTTGGGAATGGTTCCACAATATCCATACCCCATTGATCGAATAGGCAGGAAACTGTCGATGCCTTCATCATCTCAACGGGTCAGTGCGGGAGGCAATGGTGCTTTTGGCAAGACAGGCACGTGGAGACCAGCTTGTCAGCGTCCTTCTGTAGGTTAGGTTAGTAATATCCGGCCAGCAATACCTTTCGGGCCACAACTCGTGCTCCAGCGTGGCTTCCACAGACTCCCATATGTATTTCCCTCAACACACAGTCGACGTCTTCTTCGCCCAGGCACATGAATAGGGGTTGGGCGAATGCCCTCTTGTACAGCACATCTCCTACCATCGAGTATTGAATCGCCCGCTTTCTGAGGAGTCGAGCTTCTTCCCGGTCGACCGGGAGCACCCCTTTTGTTAAGTATGCAATGAGCGGCGCCCTCCAGTCGGTTCCCAGCTCCAGCTCAGCCTGTCGCTTCACATGCATCACCATCATCGCCTGGCCACTCGACTGAGGAACCATCTAAGAGCCGACCGAGCTGGCCAACTCATCCGCCCTTAAGTTGCTTTCCCGAGGGATTTTTTGTATCTGCACCTCCTGGAACCCAGCTTTCAATTTCTCATAGGCCTCCACGAAGGCCTGCAGTCGATCGCTGTTGATTTCGAACCGACCGGAGATCTACTGGGTGACCAGTTGAGAATCAGAGTATACTATTACCCAGGTGGCTCCCACGTACTTGGCAGCCTGCAACCCAGTTATAAGGGCTTCATACTCAGCCTCATTGTTTGTGGCTCGGTAATCCAGCCGGACGGATAGATGCAGCTGCTCCCCCTTCGGGGAAACCATCAGGATGTTGATTCCACTGCCCGACCGAGATTATGAACCGTCCACATAAACTTGGCATGCTTCTTCAGCCTCTTCTGAATGTAACTCACTCAAGAAATCTACCAAGGTCTGTGCTTTGATGGCAGGGTGAACCTGGTACTGGATATCGTATTCACTTAGTTCAGTAGTCCACTTGATCAACCGGCCTGACGCTTCTGGATTGGAAGCTACCCGACCCAAGTTGCTGTTGGTGAGGACCACGATTGGGTGTGCCAGAAAATAAGGCCGAAGCCTCCGAGCACCTAACAACAATACATACGCCAACTTCTCGAGTGTCGTATATCGGCACTCAGCTCCTTTCAGTAAATGGGCGAAAAAATACACGGGTTGTTGCTCAGCCGCTTTCTGCTTGACTAAAACCATGTTAACCGAGTCAGCCGAGGCAGCTAAGTATACAAACAACATCTCCCCGACCTCGAGCTTGGCTAACACCGACAACTCGGCGAGGTATGCCTTCAACTCCTCAAACGCCTTGTCACAATCGGCGTCCCATTGAAACTTGATAGCTCGACGAAAGGTTTTGAAGAACGACAGCCCTCGCTCAGCAGATCGAGAGATGAAGTGCGACGGGGTTGTGATCCTCCCGGTGAGCCTCTATGGTTCTCAGAGGTTTCTTGGTGGGGGCATATCAAGCAAGGCCTTCACTTTGCTGGGGTTGGCCTCAATACCCTCTCGGTCACTATGTATCCGAGGAACTTTTCGCTCCGAGCTCCAAAAAGACATTTAGTAGGATTCAGCTTGAGTCCATACCTGCGTAAAGTCTGACAGGTTTCCTCCACATCAGCTACCAGGTCCCTTGCTCGGCTGGACTTGATCAGGATGTCGTCCACGTATACTTCAATATTCCGGTCGATTTGCGCCCGGAAGACTTTATTCATCTATATCTGGTAGGTAGCTCCGGCATTCTTCAATCCAAACGGCATGACAGTGTAGCAGTAAGTGTCAGCAACCGTGATGAAGCTAACCTTCTCCTGATCCTCAGCAGCCAGGGGCACTTGGTGATAACCTTGATATGCCTGCAGTCGAGTCGACCATCTGGTCGATCCAGGGCAGAGGGTTCCTTCTGGTCGATCCGTGGCAGAGGGTCCCGGAAGTCGATGCAGACCCTCCACTTATTGTCAGGCTTAGCCACCAGGACTACGTTGGCTAGCCAAACTGAGAATTGGACTTCCCGAATGTTGCCGACTTCCAACAACTTCTCGATCTCGGCCGGATCACCTTATTCTGCTCGGTGTTGATGTCTCACCTCCTCTGCTTGACCGGCCGAGCGTTGGGATATACATGGAGGTGGTGCTCTGCTACCTCTGGCCGAACACCCTTCAACTCCTTGACCGACCAGGCGAATACATCCTGATTCCGGGCCAAACATTCTAGCAGGGGCTCCTTCAGCTCACTGGACAGCCCGGCAGCAATCTTGACTCGGGCTTCTTCCTGATCGGGAAGTAGCTGGACCTCCTCCTTATCTTCACGTAATTCGGCCCACGGAGAAGCCTGGACCATGTTGCAGCTTGAGAAAGGACGCGGGGCCTTATGGCTCTCCACCCGGGCGTCATCTACGTAACATCTCCGGGCCACCCTCTGGTCTCCTCGGACTTCTCCTACCTTGTCACCAACTGGGAATTTAATTTTAAGGTAGAAGGTGGAGGTGACGGCTCTGAACTCGTTGAGGGTCGATCGGCCCAAGATGACTTTGTAGGCGGAGGGGCATCCACTACTAGAAACGTGGATCATCTCGTTCTCTTCAATGGCTCCTCGCCTAAGGAGATGGCCAACCGAATCTGACCAATGGGTTGTACCTGGTTCCCCGTGAACCCGAATAACGGGGTCGCCACCAACTTCAGTTGGGACATCTCGATCTGCAGCTGGTCGAAAGCCTTTTTGTACAGTATATTAACCGAGCTGCCGGTGTCCACAATAGTCCGGTGGACTTGGTAGTTGGCGATGACGGCTGTGACGACCTCCAGTCCCTGTAGATCTTGGGGGCCGAAGCTGATCTGCGGCCCCTGTGCTTGGAATCTCCAAGCGGCGTACTTTTGCCTTCCGGGCTCGATTGGAATCTCCCCCGGTAGGTCCGCCCGAGATGGCATACATCCCTCCCCGGACGGCATTCTGCCGATTGGCTTGTTCCTCATCCATCTCCGCGGCCTCGACTCGATCCTCCTGCGGGAACAGATTGCGAGCGGCCGGGGGGTTCCTTCTGGGCTCTTCAGCTGCGGGGGCCATAACCATGCCGCCTCGACCCGAGCCACGCCCGGGGGATGCTTGTCGTCCACGCCCTCGGGGAGCAGGAGCCCGACCCTCACCGGCTTGTCGACACTCCTCTGTGGCTTGAGTGTGGCTTTGGTGGAACGAGCAGTAGGGCCTCCAGCGGGTCGGCATGCACCCATGATCCACTTGCTGCACGTGTCGTCGTTCCACTCCCATCCAGTCGATAGGTCCTCGCGGGCTACGGATAGGTCCGCCCGGGGATCTGTTGTTCTGTGCGGGGTTGGGCACCGCCGCATTGACCGACTCTTTCTTTCAAGCAGTCTGTGCTTCTTCGACATTGATGTATTTGACAATCTTCCCTAGTAGGTTGTCGTAGTCCTTCGGTGGCTTCCTGATCAGTGAGCTGAAAAAATCTCCCTCTTGTAGTCAGTGGGAGAAGGCACTGATCAAGACCTCAGGTGTGACAGTCAGCACATCTAGTGCCACTCTATTAAACCGCTTGATGTAGGCCCGGAGGGATTCTTTTAAGCCTTGCTTCAGCGCAAACAAATTGAGGCTCGTCTTGTGATGACTCCTGCTGCTGGCAAAGTGCTGGAGAAAAACTCTCCTCAGCTCCTCGAAACTTGATACCGACCCATTGGGGAGTCGGTCGAACCACCTCTGGGTCGGTCCCGAGAGGGTGGTTAGGAAGGCTCGGCATTTTACGCCCTCCGGATATTAGTGTAGCAAGGCAATACTCTCAAACTTCATCAAGTGCTCCTCTGGGTCGGTGGTCCCCGCATACTAGGGGATCGTAAAGAATCGAAGATGTCTGGGAACTAGATCTTCTAAGATCCAGGAAGAGAAAGGGCAGCGTACCAGGATGGCTGGAGAGGGGTCGATCGGGGCCTTTCCCTTGTTTATACACGGCCCGTGCATCTGGTTGGACGCTGATGCCTCGGCCGGCATCGAATCGGCTTCGTCGTCCTGATCCCGATAAAAAGCCGCGGGAAAGGGAACTGAACCACCCTCAGGTCGGGCAGGCCTTCCCCGACCTCCCGAATGCCCGTGCATTGTCGGCTCGGGGAATCTAGGCGCCTGGCTACCGACCTGCGAAAGCCTTTGGGGGGTCTGAGCTCATACTCCTCGAGCGTGACAGTCATCATGACTCGGTTGGGATTTTCCATCTTTCACTTCCGATCAGGCGAATGCCCTCCTTCTAGCGCCAAATTTGATTCTGTCGCGAAGTGAGGTGGACTCCCAAGAGCACGCAGTCTCTCAAGAATCACGAATTGCTAAGGTTGGCTCTGATATGCAAGGAAAGGACCGTTAGCGAACCCGCCGGGAAAAGTCCCCGGCAAGGCACTCCGACGATCAAGTCAGTCCCCAGTACTGGAAAGGTGAAAGCAATGGAACAGTAGTAAAAACACTATTGCGCGTACCTGGGGGACGAGGAGCGGAAGGCTTATATAGCCGGGGGAGCCGGCAACTTCTGCCCAGTCTGCCATTCCATGTCGTAAGCAAGCGCAGGGCAGGGTGTGACCTGTGTTGGCAAGGTGAGGTGATGCATGCCCAAATAAGGCAAGGGTCACTGTCGACTCATTAATGTGCATAGCCAGGCGCCGCTCGGCCTGACAAGAACGCAAGTAGTCGTGGTACGGCGTGGCAGGGGAATCAAGGTATCGGCGGGCTATCCGCGATTTGGGCCTGAATGATGTCAATCTGCGTCGACCCCGTACTTCTTCTGCTAGTCATGTGTCAGAGAGTGGGTGTTCCTGTGGAACACGACAAAACCTTGAATGTCAGTGCTAGTTGACGACGTGGTGCAGACTGGCGGCTTGGAGTATTGGTGTCGACTGGGGGATGGGAGCGAATTCGGGCCCAAAGGCCATTATCGCCTAGAGGAATATGCTTCCCGTGTCAGAGTGTGCCCGAGTGGCATTACCCCGGCTGGGTCCGAAGTGAATCGACTAGAGACTCAGTACCCTCGCCGCTCGGGTCTTCACGGCAGGGGAGTTCTGGGGTGCCGGTCGGGGTTCCTCTAACTTGAGCCATCGCCTTCGTAAAACATCAGGGTTCAGTCATCCAATGACTCAGGAATTATTAACTGATCGAGGTCGGGCTGAATCAACTGTTTGGACTACCCCTCTGATGGGCCTTCGGGGGCTTCTGACCCAAACCCCCGCTAACGGAGCGCTAGGATGACCGGCCTACTTATCCATGCGATGGGCCAAGCCCATAAACATAGGCCAGGATCAAAAATGAAAGCCAAACAATTGCAATAACCTTAGTGAACCACAGGAGCATGATCAGCCACTATGTTGTTCTCTGTCTTGTTTCAATATGTTACTTGCAGTGTGGACTTTAGACATGGCATTGATCATACAATTCCCTACCCTGCTAATTAATATATTACTAGATGGCAGATATATCTTCTAAACCTATGTAAGCATTGTTTTTCTCTCCAGAGAATCATAGTCACAGTAGGTTCCCTAAAGCTACCACCACTAATCAAAATACCATTTAGCCTTCATTTTAAGTATCATTTATCTGACCTGTCGTTTCAGGTCAAGACAACCTGCCACCTGCTCAGAACTGCTCCATTTTCCTATTCAAAATAGAGGAAAAAATCCTATTCCAGTTGGCTCAAAGTTGGCAAAATCTAACTACTGTTCTTCCTCAATGCCCCTATCTCTACAGCAGTCGGATATGTATTTGGGGTTGAAGCCCTGACCTACCAATTTAAGATAATGCATCATCAGCCTAACAAATGTCAACCTTACTAACTACGGTTACATGCATCAGTACTAAAATTGGGTTTGCGAACTTTACACTGATGGAGTATCGCAATTACCATCATCACTGTCATCATCGTCGAGATCATCGAAGACCCTAAATGCCTCTTCCTCTTCCTCCTCAGGCGCATTCCACCGATCTTGCGAAATCTCACCGCCTTCCAGGATCTCCATTACCTGCAAAAACCAACACAATTAAATTGGATTCAGTCACCATGCCATGAATGACAACAGGAAGCTTTCCTATTTAATTTAGCGAGTATAAACTCACTGTAACAATTGGCAACAGCAACTTTACCTCAGTCATGGAAGGTCGCAAAGCTGCAGTGGCTCTGATACAAAGACAGGCCGAAAAGGTCAGCCTTTTAAGCTGCTCCATGTTGTAATCAGTTACTCCTAATCTCGGATCGACCAGCATTTGAATCGAGGAATCATCGTTCAGAAGAGGTCTCGCCTGCAAAGCTACTGGTTAATCAAAAACGTTCTTGGCAGTTAAAACTTTCTCTGGACGGATCAATGGCGAAAGGTGATACTCACCCAGCTGAGCAAGCTTTTGTGGGAACCGTCGACCGGTTTCCTTCCCGATATGATCTCCAACAGGAAAACGCCAAATGAGAAGACGTCGGTCTTCTCGTCAACGATGCCGTGCATGAAGTACTCCGGCGCCAAGCATCTAATTCAAAGCATGAAATCCATTAACTGAATCGCTAGTTTGAACTTGTATCTCGCCTGAAAGTGGCAGACTTGTACCCGAAAGTGCCTTCGATTGGTCCGACGGCGCGGTAAGTCCACTGGGATGGAAGCCACTTGGCGAGGCCGAAATCTGAAATCTGAGATGGGAATCTTTGTTGGGTTCAAGAACACAATGGTTTAGCAACGAGGAAGAGAGTGGTTAATTACTACCTGGGCTTCGAAGTTTGCAGTGAGGAGGATGTTGGATGCCTTGATGTCCCTGTGGATGATCCTCCTCTGGCATTGCTTGTGCAGGTAATGGAGTCCCCTAGCGGTGCCCAACGCTACGTCGTGCCTCAGTTCCCAGGCCATCGGCGGTGAATTCTCATCTGCAAATACATCGAAACCACAGTTTTGATCCATCGTCGATCGTCATGGTACGAGCGAATTGTTAGGTTTTGTCGATGTTACCGTGGAGATTAGAGGAGACAGAGCCGCGAGAAGAGAACTCGAAGATCAAGTGGAGGTCGCGGTCGATGCAGCAGCCGAGGAGGGCGGAGACGTTGGGGTGGCGGACGTGGCCGACGGTGCCGAGCTCGGTCAGGAAATCCTTCTCCCTCTGCTCGTCCGACGAAGCCCTCATCAACCTCTTCACGGCGATCACCTGCCCGTCCACCGTCACGCCCCGATACACCTCCGCGTGCCCGCCGACGCCCACCAGGTTATCTGCGGAGCCCCAGACACGAACCAAGATCAGATTTTGTGAAGCAACGCGGATCGGAGCGCGGCCAGAGTCCTCTAAAAGACTGACCTTTGTGAAAGCCGTCGGTGGCCTTGTGGATTTCTTTGTAAGAGAAGCACCTCCAGCTCGGTTTCACCGGCGGTTTCTCGTCGAGCACCTCAGGAACAGGGGCCGCGGCGGCAGAGGCGTCCTCCCTGCACTGTGGTTCGTTGCTCGTTATTCGGATGGCGGAGAGGAGGCGTTTGAGTCGTCCATTTCGGTGGTAAAGCTGCCTCATTATTATTCTTCTTCTGCTTCTTCTTCTTCTTCTTCTCCGCAACTGAGGATGGGGAGGAGGAGGAGGCCAAAGGAGAGGGAAGATGCAATGGCATTAATGGGTTTTGAAACAGTTCAGTTAGGAAAAAAGGCGAGGAAATGCTTTGCTTTCCAAGGAATGCAAAGGAAGCATTTAATGCAAAGGCTAAATTGGCACGCAAGCGCAGAAGATATAGAAACTTTAAATTTCAAATAAATTCTCCATAAATTAATTTACAGAACACGTAAAAAATTTGTTTTATGCCATCCGCCGCGAGATCACTGCCGTGCCTCAGATCCACGGCCATAGTTGAGAAGATAAAAAATTAATAGATTATTATTAAAAATTTTAAGTTCTAATTACTGTTAGGTTTTTACATTTTATATAAAAATAAAATGATTGTTCTCAATTTCTTATCTTACTGATTATCATGATTTACTATTTCGTCTTTGTCACTTTTGTGCCTCATTACCTTGTCCACCTCTTAATTATTTAACGATACATTATAAGTTAAATTCATAATTTATCTCTTTTCTATAATATAAGAAAATCTTGTTAGTTTAATTTTTTATCCTCAAATAAATTAACGAGAGCCCTTGAAATTAACTAATAGGTTTTTACCAATTTGAGGATGAATTTTAAAAAACAATATAATCACTTCCTACCGTGCCTCACTGTCCCGGATCATATCGACCCAACCAAACACACTCAAATATTTATGTTTTAATTTTTAATTACTTTTTAAATTTAATGTGACGGATGCTAATTAAAAAGATTCGAAAAACGAAATGACGGATGCTAATTAACAAAAACTACCGGGACAACACGGATTAATTGTTAATTTTAATGTACTACGAAATTAATTTCTTTTTATGAAAAGATAGTTGTTAATTACAGTGTGACGAATCGTTTATTTTTTAAATTTATTTTAATATTTGATAAAAAATTTTGAGATCCAATCACTATCTTCAAAATTAAAGTATTCGAAAAAAATAAATATATAAATTATAAAATTAAAAATCAAGGGATTTTATAATGCTCATTTCACCATTATTAATAATCAATCATTTCATGTCAAAATCAAATGACAGATGAGCATCCAAATCACAATGTTTTTGCGTGGCCATGTCGACGTGGGCGTACAGCTATCAACAACTCTAAATTAGACGAGAATAGATTCTATCTCACTTTTTACCTGTCACGTCTATCTCATTCGTCAATGATGACTAACGAGTCATCCGATCATTGATCGGACATCATCAGTGACCTTCGGTTACCACCCCAAATAAAATTATACCTTAAGGGTACGGTGAACCCGTCGGGATCGCTGCAATTGTGATCTCGTCGGATTCACAGTCAAATCCGATGAGATTGCAATTATAACGATTCCGACCGATTCACCATTATTCCAGGATATCATTTGATTTGGGACGACGATCAAAAATCATTGGTGGTGTTCGATCGACGATCGGACAGAGTCCTCCGGTCGTCGACGAGTGAGACAAGCGGAACATGAGAAAAAATGAGACAGGGGATCCGCTTTAGTCAATTATTATCTTAATTTATAGGCAAAATATACGTTTGTGTCATCAACTTTAGGCCAACTTTCTTTTCTATCAACAACTATTAATTTTAAGCATTTGCGTCATCAACTATTAATATCTATGCGTTTGTGTCATCTGTTAGACCCTCACTTGACGCCGTGACGACGTGGTCGATGAAATCCGTCCGTTTGCTGATGTGGCGCCGTATATGCCTACGTGGCGTCGCGTTGGCGAAGACGCCTCTTTCAAGCCCTTAAAATCCCCAAATTGACAAAACCTAATTTCTAAACCCCTTCACTCCGGCGAGCACTCCCCACCTCCAATGTATGCGAGACACTTCCCCTAAGGGCGCTACCCATCCGCTTCTGCTTGCATCCCGACGTTCCCAGTGGTTGGCGTGTTTATTTCACTGCGTTGTGATCTGTTCTACCATTTCTTAATCTTTTATTGCTTTGCTTCCTTAGGTTGTAGCTCTATTTCCATTCTGATTCTTGTTTTTTCATTCATTCGATTGTAGGTAACTCGACGCCTTCAACTACCTGCTTTTCCTCCCCTACCAACACACCAGCTAGTGATAGCAAAGTAAAGCCACTGCTTTTTCGCCTCATCTAATGTTTACATGCCAATCATTAGATGTTCGTGATGAAGCTGATTGTTTTTCCATTAGATGTTGAACTGCTTTATTGCTTATTGATGATATTGATAATCTTAGGCCTATTTGCATTTCTTTTTGGCAGATTTCCTATGAGCATCCAAAGTACTAACATGAGCAATGCATCCATAGTCGCGGATGACTGTCATTCTCAGCAACAATGTGAGAATGAAATAGAACAATCGGTTGAAGTCTCTGATGATGACTTAGAAGTTCAAAGTGATATGAAAGGAAAAGATAGGTCGACTTTTGTTGAGTATGATCCTAATTGTGATCATAAGGTCATCGATTTTACGGTTGGACTGTCCTTTGAGGATCCGAAGCATCTACATCATGCTGTACAACAATATGCTATCCTAAATGGTTTTAATATCCGTTAGAAGCGGAGCAATAAGGAAATCCAAGAAGTTATATGTGAGAAAGGTTGTCCTTGGAGACTTTATGCTAGTCTATTGAAAAAGGAGAATAGATTTGCTGTTAAGTATTGTTCCAATATTCATAATTGTACTCGCAGCATGACTAATCGTCAAGCTACGGGAGAATGGTTAGCTAACGAGTTTGTAAAGGGCAATCTTAGCTTGCATGGTTCAACGTGTAAAGAGCTTCAAAAAGAGATTATGTTGAAGTATACATTGGAAGTGCCTTTGATGAAATATTACAAAAGTGGTTAGCGGAAAAGATCATCGATGGTACTATTGAGGATCATTATAAGGACTTGCGTTCTTATCTTGCAGCATTACGAAGAAAGCTTACGGATAGCAATTTCGTTTTGAAACTTGAAAGATCAGAATCTGGAATGTTTGATACTTTCAATCGGTTGTATGTCTGCTTCAAACCCTTGGTGGACGGTTTCTTAGCAGGATGTAGGAGGATTGTTGGGTTTGATGGAACCTTTTTAAAGCACAAAGTTGGTGGAATTTTGTTAACAGCTGTAGGTCGTGATGGAAATGATGGAATGTATCCGATTGCGTGGGCAGTTGTAGAAGGTGAAAATATACACTCATGGGTGTGGTTTTTGGAATTGCTATTTAAAGACCTTAATGTGTTAGATGGTGTTGGTTGCACCTTCACCAGCGATCAACAGAAGGTAAACTCATAAGCGTCCTATGTTGCTATTCATTGATGTTTTCATTAATGATAATTCTTATGATTTCCCAGGGCTTGGTGAACTCTATATGCACCATCGCACCATATGCTGAGCATAGAAACTGTGCTCGGCATATCTATCAAAATTGGAAAGTTAAACACAAGGGGTTGTTTTTAAAGAGTTGCTTCTATAAGGCTGTGAAGAGTACAAATGTGGCTGATTACAACATTGCATTGAATGAGATGAAGTTTGGAAAAGATGGTGTCATGGGATCTTCAAATGCGGTTGAGGATTTCATAAAACAAGGTCCCCAACATTTTTGCAAAGCATTCTTCCAATGTTCAAGCAAATGTGGTGCGATTAATAATAACATCTCTGAGACTTTCAATTCTTTCATTCTAGATGCACGTCGCCGCCCTATTATACAAATGCTTGAACGTATACGTAAGTTGATTATGATGAGACATTTAGAGAAGAGTAAATTGTTTGGTACTAGTAGGGATGTTATTTGTCATGTTATTAGAAAGCAGATTGAGCATTTGAAAGTAGCTGCTAGATCATTTATTGTCAAGCCATCTCTTTTGGATAAATACGAAGTGTCACGTTTTTTAGATGAAAGAGGAAGGTTTGTTGTAGACCTGACTAATTGGACATGCATATGTCGATATTGGGATTTGCATAAAATCCCTTGCGTGCATGTTATGGCTTGTATTATCTTCATGAAAAGACTGCCTGAAGATTATGTTGATGATTGCTACAAGAGGATTGCTTATGATAGTACTTACGCATTTGGGTTAGAGCCTTTAGAGGGCCAAAAATTCTGGCCGACTGATGTCGGCCAACCAATAAAGCCGCCACCCTACAAGAAACTACCGGGGAGGCCAAAAAAGAACAAGCGTAAGAAGAGTAAGGAAGAGGAACCTAAAGACGCAGGAAAGATTTCGAAGATCGGTGTTGGAATAAAATGTTCAACTTGTGGACAATGGGGGCATAACAAGAGAACATGCAAAGGTAAAATGTCTACGGCCAACACTGAGTCAGAAGTACTACATTCTCAGGAATCGGGTATGCTTTCAACCTTATATATTGACTACTTCTATAGCACGTTGTCATTGAATTCATATTAACATTTTATGAACCTCAAGAGAGCAACAAACTATGGATAAGCAAATTAAATGCATTTTCTATGTTTGTATATGAAATGAGTTCACAGTTCATTGAATAGTTTTATATTACAGTTTTTGTGTATATGCTCTTGCCTGCAAAGTTTCTGTTAATATTCATTGAATAGTTTCTTATTACATTCAACCATCTACCCAAATTTTGTTTGTGTAAACCAAATTGTTACCTATACCTATATATGATATTTTATGAAGTAGCATATGGTGTCTTAGAAGAATAATACAATCTTTGCACATGCTTGCATTCTCAATTCTTCTATTGGTTGTTTCTTGGTTGAGCTGACAAAGCAAGTGTTTTCTGATCTTGCTGCAAGTAAATATCACGTGTTAACATTTTTCTTGTAAGAGTCAGGAACAACAAGCCAAGTATACTTGAAGAGAAAATGTAGGAATTGTGGAAGACAAGGGCATAATAGGAGAACATGTAATGAAGCTGAGGCACAACCAACACAATCTATGCAACATACACAAGACAACAATGATGATGTTTAGTTGATGTACAACGCAGGAAGCTACTTGTAACTTTTTGCAATGCGAATGATGTACAACGTAGGAAGCTACTTGAATTGATGTAGTTTTCCATATTTTGTGTACTTGAATTGATGTACTTTTTTATGTTTGTTGTGTTGAATTATCGGATTGATGTAGTTTTTCAAGGTTGTGGTGTTGGATTGATGTAGATTTTATATGTAGGTGTAATGTTTCATGGTGTTCGAATGGTTCTATGCATTACAATATAATTGTAATTTGCAGTGATGTTGTGCATAGCATTTGGCAGTTTATGGAGATAATTCAGCTGGGCTTGTAAGATGCACAACATTTACAAAGTCACTATCGTTCCATTTTGGGATCTCTTGAAAGAGTACAATGTCACTTTCATTTGTTGTATCATACCTTTCATTTAAGTTATTCTTAATCAATTTAGTTGTACAATGTCACTACTTCTGTTGCCTCTCACTATTAGTTGTGCATTTGAAAGATTTGAATGAAAGAAGAGTCAAAGAGTCTGCAAGTTCTGATATATCTTGAAGGATAGATTGAAACAGTATACTATTATTTAGTAAAAGTACTGAAATCGTATCTATCTGTTAATGTATTTCATCCCAAAATAGTACACTACAATTTAGAAGTACTGAAAATAAGAAGCATAATTAACTACAATTTCAGTCATCTACAAACTACTAAAACTAACAATAACAATATGAGCATAACAAGAACATATTGTTTCTTCTTCAATCCATGGATTTCAGCAGCTTGTAATATATTAGCGGACTTCAATTTACACTTCTTAGATGATACTTTTTCAATCCTTTCAGATTTGACTCTTCCCATCTCTTCCAACATCTCGACTTTTGCTTCTAATAGCTTCTTCTGCTCAACTAACTGCAATATCACATCCCTATGCCTCGGTAGTAATTCTTGATCCAACCACTCAAAATATCCACAATCATCATCCTAAAATAAACAAAAAAAAAGTACATCAATGTAAAAAAAACTAACCCAATCAGTAAGCAATATACCTTCCACGAAGAGCATCGAAAGAATCGTCGACTTGGATTTCTTGTAGACCAGGAAGTGTAGAGGGTCGGTTTGCGATGATGCTCACATTGTCGCTGAGAATGGTAGTCGTCCGCGACTATGGATACATTGCTCATGTTAGTACTTTGGATGCTCATAGGAAATCTGCCAAAAAGAAATGCAAATAGGCCTAAGATTATCAATATCATCAATAAACAATAAAGCAGTTCAACATCTAATGGAAAAACAATCAGCTTCACCACGAACATCTAATGATTGGCATGTAAATATTAGATGAGGCGAAAAAGCAGTGGCTTTACTTTGCTATCACTAGCTGGTGTGTTGGTAGGGGAGGAAAAGCAGGTAGTTGAAGGCGTCGAGTTACCTACAATCGAATGAATGAAAAAACAAGAATCAGAATGGAAATAGAGCTACAACCTAAGGAAGCAAAGCAATAAAAGATCAAGAAATGGTAGAACAGATCACAACGCAGTGAAATAAACACGCCAACCACTGGGAACGTCGGGATGCAAGCAGAAGCGGATGGGTAGCGCCCTTAGGGGAAGTGTCGCGCATACATTGGAGGTGGGGAGTGCTCGCCGGAGTGAAGGGGTTTAGAAATTAGGTTTTGTCAATTTGGGGATTTTAAGGGCTTGAAAGAGGCGTCTTCGCCAACGTGACGCCACGTAGGCATATACGGCGCCACATCAGCAAACGGACGGATTTTATCGACCACGTCGTCACGGCGTCAAGTGAGGGTCTAACAGATGACACAAACGCATAGAGATTAATAGTTGATGACGCAAATGCTTAAAATTAATAGTTGTTGATAGAAAAGAAAGTTGGCCTAAAGTTGATTACACAAACGTATATTTTGCCTAATTTATATTTATCACACTAATTAAGCAACTCCTAATCCGATAAATTAACAGCGTGCTAATTAATTAAATCGCATGGGAAATAAACCAGTGTAACGTTCAAATCATGAACATTAATGAATTTTCAAGTGAAAAATTCATCAAAATAAGAGGCAATCGCAAAATGTGGCATTTTTGGTTGGTCAGGGTGAGTTGGAAAATGTTTAATTTAGTTGCATTAGTTATGAATTAGATTTGGCATGAGGTACCTGTCTCGTTTTAGCCTATCCCTCTTTATCTCTAAATTTTAAAATCAAATATTTCACCAATTAAAATATTTTACACTCAAATATCTCCAAAACAATAAAAATTAAAAAGTTATCGGCCGATTTTTTTTAAATTAAAGCCCCAAACAATGGTATCCCGGCGACGATACAGTATGATTTTAATTTTTTAGATATTCAAATCGAATTTTAATTTAGATTTTTCTCTGAGGACAAAAATACATGTTACGAAGTTGCGCATCCGGGGAATCGAACCCCGGTCAGTAACGTGGGAGGGTACTATGATACCACTACACCAGATGCGCAAGACAGTAATAACTTTCATAGAAATAAGTTCTTATAATAAATACAAGAAACAACCACGTCAATCGATTGCAACCTTCTATTGGAAAAATGCTCGATTCAGCGAACAAAAATTGCTGCTGTAAAATAATGTGAAGAGTGATGTTATAATAGAAGGTAGTTTAATTTTAAAACTGAGAATTTATAGTTGGATTTAAAATATATGACGAAATGAATTTTTGTTCATATCCTTCCCATTCCCAATCTTTGCTCGGAAGGAAAGAATTAGGCACAAAATGGCAATTAGACGGAACCACAGCTTCATACCGGATGCCATGCACAGCCTCAAGTTTGGTGTAGCCGAGTTAGTATTCGGATGACAGAATTCCTTCATTAAGTGGGCATGGACACGGGCTTCTTCGACACCTCAAAGGGATTTAGGTTTAAGCCATCCAAGCTTTACCATATTGATTGAACTAAAGCAGACAGACCATGTGCAAGGTTCTATTTAACTTTATAGATTGACCAACCCTATTCTATTCTATCATCTTAATTGACTGTTTTTCGGTTGGCCACATCAACTTACTCCATAACTAGCTGATGGGCAAACCAAATCACTTATCACTACATTGCAAAAATGCCAAAAATGTAGTGGTTAGCTGAAATTGTTGGATACAAATAAATGGAAAAGGAGATGGAGAGAAAAGAAACTCCATTGTGAATAAGACTTTAGTCCCATATTGAGAGTTTCAAGGCATCTTGGTTGGTTTAAATTTATTCACAAGCATGTGAATTGTGAACAAATACATGGGGAGAGACTCTCTCTTATGCGTGGGTAGGCACGTGGTGCAAATCCATTGCTCGAATTTGCATTGAATCAAGCTGACTCGTGTAAAAATCATTTAGGCGGCGTTTGGTTTACTCCAGTTTCTATTTTCATTTTCCAGAAAACCGCATTTTCTCTTTTTTTTTGAAAATGGCTTTATTTCATTTTCTAGTTTTACAGAAAACGCTATATCTTTTTCTGGAAAACAAGACTGGAAATACAAACCAAACACGTTTTTTCAGAAAACCGCATTTTATACGGAAAATAAAAATGGAAAACAAGCAAACCAAACACCTCCTTATTTTTTCGTTCCTTCTTCGTTCTTTTCCTCCTCGACGCAGAAACCTCCGCCGAGCCCTAACTTCCCGATCTCCGCTCCTCCCTCACGTCACCCGACGCCACCGACTGTCGGTAGCCCCTCTCCACAAGCGAAACCTGAGATCTTCTTCCTCGCGTGAGGGAAGCCGACGTCGAGGCCACCACGGATCTCCTCGTCTTCCTTGCTCTCGCGTGATGCCTTTGCCCTACCTCTGCACCTTTCTCGCGCGAGGATCACTCGCCCGATCCATCTAGTAGATGAGCATCGCCAATTGAAAGCATTGCCTTTCTCTTCGACGAGCCGACGCCAGTGTTCCACTGCGAGTTTCCTCTTTGCGATTTCACACGACCAAACCAGTGTTCCTCACCTTCTTTTCTACTTTCCTACTGAGATCCACCGCCGGTGCGCCTCAGGTAAGTCCAGTACAATTAGGCGTTCATTTGGGATGGATTGTTTGCAAATATTATGTGGAATAGTAGTGATGTATTAGTTGTGTTCAGATTTCCTATTTTGACATTAATTATGGTCAAGATTTGGTTCTATTGTTGATCTGCTGTCTATTCTATTGAGATGTTGGATAGTCTGGGGTTTCTGTTTAGGTTGGTTTGATGTGTTTGGGATTCATATGTGAAAGGTTGAAAAAGAGGTATTGAGGATTGAATTGATTCCATGGTAACGTAGCAATTCCGATTTGGAAGATGTCGTGAGCAGCATGTTTTGTTGTTGCTAGTCTGTGTTGCGAACAGTGGCAATTTTTGTGTGGACGTAGGAGTTTAGCTAAGTTGAAGTGTTAGTTGATCAATTGTGCTTGAAGTTTATGAGTAGGATATGAGTCAAAAGGAAAATTGGTGTCATTGTAATGTGCAACTTGAATTCCTTTGAACTTGTAGTGTACTTGTCGTGAGCCATACAGTTTAATTGGACTTTTGATATCTTGCCATGGATCACTAATTGTTAGACTTGGTTAATAAGGATTAGATCATTCAGTCTAATTATGAATTAATCATTCATTAGATTAATTTAATAAATATTCAATTAGGACGATTTTAATTAATTTGACATTTAGTTTAGTTGGTTGTTATATATATATATATATATATAGTTATTTGTTTATATGTTGTCTAGCTACTTTTAATAATTTTTATAATAGTTAAACTTTCTTATTAACACAGGACCTTGATTCGGAATTATTCGGTTGATCGTGAGTGATTCTCTCCGATACGCACACCATAATTATAAGGGGGTATATCTCCCTTTGCTTCATATAGATTATTAAACTTAAATACATGACTATTTATTTCTGAGTAGGACTGTTTTACCTTATCTTGACTTTGATATCATCGTTGATACTTTTCTTTGCTTGGTCTTTGAGATACTCAAATTTATGTCATACAGTCTCATCTGTTGACTTCTGATCCGTAATGTACCGCTTGTACGCGAATACTTAGAAATAATTATTAAACACAAGTAGGATTTGGGTTGATATTAGAGAAACTCTATCCGGTAGATTAGTTGCATATTTAGTGATTCTAGTATTTATGTATTGTATCGTTGCATAGTTGTCACTTGGTTGATTGTGCATTTAGTATCATGCACAATATCTGCATAGTTGCATGTTGACAAGTATTGATTTTCATATGGTTAAGTTCTTCGTTAGTCATTTAGCTGCTCTGCCCACTCAACCACTTATAGATATAGTGGTAGTTGCTAGAGTGTGAGCAGCTGTCTTGTTATGTTACCTCGATCACTCATAGGTAGTAGATGTTGGAGTTGTAGGCAAACAGTTGACTCCCTCACCGTTGTTTTCAAAGGATACCAGAGTCGTTGGTGGCTCCTCCTTTTTCCTGGGGTTTTTAGAGTAGTTGGCTCCCAAGCATCCTGTACTTTTTTTTTTTTGTAAAATTTTTTTTTGTTTTTTTTAATGTAATAATAACTCGTTTCAAACATTATCAAGCATACATAACTGTCTAAATAATGGTACAACACCATATCAATTTCATACTTGGTTTTGCAAGACGTGACATGTCTGTTAAACACAAAATCAGAAGCAATTTCATCTCATCTAATTATAAACCCTAAGATGAAGCATTCAGCGCAAGGAAAGAAGAAAATACATCTAATTATCAGGAAGTTGCTCAAACCATCTTCTAACCTTTTGACCAGATTTACTTGCATCTTTACCGTTGGTTGGATTGCGGCGTGAAAATTTGGAACGGTATTGCTCAATTAGCATATCCAACTTATCTACTATTTCCCCCCCTGATGAGCCCTTTCTCCTCTTAGGTTTTCGAGTCGGGTTTTGATGTCCCAACCCGCCATCAGGCTCAGTTGTGCTCTTCCTTTTCTTAGTCTCACCAGATGTATCCATCTGATTCTTGTTTGGTTTTTTGACTTGAACAACTCTTCCACCCTGTATCGCGTTGGACTCTGATTCCAACCCAATATGCTTAGATTTAGTGGAAGGAATAGCTTTGCATCTTCTACCAGCTTTATTAAGTTTCTTGTTCTGTTTAGCAGCATCCCTAACTTTTACATCTGGATCAGTGTCCTGGGAAGTCAACCTTGGTTCAACTCTGGGCTCTTCAGCAGTTCCCGATGGTTGGGCTGATCTCTTGTGGAGTGTTCGGCACTTTGCTTTCTTGGATTCCTCACCTGCATTGTCTCTGTCGCCCCCTTTGGTTTGATTGCGAAACACAGCTAAATTATGATTATTCTCCTTGGACTTAACAACTTATACTAGTGATAGGGATGGAAACAGGCCAGGCCAGACTTTCACCTTAACAGGCCAGGCCTGTATAATAGCAAACAGGCCTGAGCCTGGTCTGTGGCCTGTTATAGGCTTTATTCTAGGCCTGAGCCTGCCTGGTTCAGCCTGGCCTGTGGCCTGTTTACAAAGCCTGTAATTTAATTCGATTATCCAAAATACTTCTAATATTAAAATATAATAATTCAATTCGAATATTTGATTATCCAAAATACTAATTAACAAATTAGTTAAAAATACCATAAATATATATATATACCTTCAAAAGTAAATATATAAAATATATAATTTAACGAAAATAGATTTGTGTGTATTGGTTAGTAGGGTGTAGATAAGAGTTTGGTCGCAGAGGTCTAAGGATCAAAACGTTATTTTGACAATTTGTATAATGTTTTAACAGCCCAGCCGGCCTGTCAGGCCTCATAGGCTTTATATTGAGCCTGAGCCTGGCCTGATAAGGAAAACAGGCTTTTAAACAGGCCTGATAATTATTATTTTTAAACAGGCCAG
>JAGFNQ010002324.1:27291-219647 GCA_024364735.1 Boesenbergia rotunda
TATATATATATATATATATATAATATGAATAAAAAGACAATATAATCCGGTTGGATTTATATATAAATACTAATTAGTAATTACTAGGAGGACCTACATAGGTTTCGCGTTTGATCTATAATTTTAGTATTTAAAATGCATCCACATAAGTTCTTTGAGATCCCATCATCCGAACGAGCCGAGTTCAGGTCATCGGACTGCTTCTTCTGCTTATTAAATTACGGGGGACTACGATTGGATTGTAATGCATCCAATTGATACATAAGCATACAGGTGCGAAGAATCGGGCGCAACCTTGGACATAAAATTGAGTAATTGAATCCAAGTTAATGAATCCAAACATATCTTACATCTTTTAAATTGAGTAATTGAATCCAAGTGAATTGAAAGATCAGATGGAGGGAGCTTACATACTTGATCTTTTTATTTGTATATATCATTTGAGATCATTTTATTTTATTGACTAACATTTACTTTAACTAATTTAAACTTTGGCACGTGAATACGTGATTTTCTAATTTTGATCACAATCCAATACCAATTAGTAAATATTACCCCAAGGGTTGTTGAGTTAATCATAATAGAATTGTCAAATCAAACGACAGTCGATTTCCGACGAGTTAAGAGAAATATCTTTGCATATGATAGCCTACTCAGTTTTCTAATTTACATCTTTATAATTACATCTTTATAGATGGTTATGGGCCAGCAAAAATATCTGGGTCAACGACCTTTTGCCAAATAAGTAATAAATATTTTAGTTTTGCATTTGGAAACTATTGCTTTCAGAAATGTCTCTTCAATGTAACTAAACACTAGTGGAAAGAAAGGTCCCCCGATTGATAATGAAATGTAAAATTTAATTTCTTCAACTAGTGTTATTATTCCGATAGCAGTGACAGATGAGTGATAATGATTCTAATTTACTAATCGTGACTTACATATTTTATCCACATTATCGGTTATCCTGAACAAGGATGTTCCGAAAGGAATCGACGTCAACGGTCAGTCACCAGGGTTCAGCCCATACGGATACTGACGCTAGAGGAAGAACTCACATCCCGCGAGATTAACACGAGCGTTAGGGGAACACGCCAGAGGTTGTCCGGCGGAGCCCATTCCGACGCTCAAATTAGTGCTTCTATCAAGGAGACGAAAAGAAAGGCAAAAAGGAGATGCGTGAAGGAGAGAGTGTGTAACCCCCTTTACCGAAGGGGTTAGGGTACCTTTTATACATGCAACGACCGTCCCACGAGTCTTCACAATCTCCGCCACACCCCCTCGATTATCGGTTACTGGATCATCCTGCCAACGGTCTTCACGACTCTTCAATCTGGGTCGTTGCGATGATTAAGGCTTTGATGGCCGCGTATCGCGGATCGTGATTACTCCGTAATAATGGATGATGATGATCCATCGATCCGAGGAAAACGGACCGCTATTTGAGGTTGAGTGCTCCTTGGGCTTTGCTACCCCGAGGTGATCTCGTGGTCGTTTGGCTCGGGGGTCCCGGGTGTTTGTCTTCCCGAGGTGATCTTGGGGACCCGTCTCCCGAGGTGAGCTCGGGTGTGTGTCCTTCTGGAGCTATCTTCAGGGCTAGACCTACTCGAGTTGGTCTCGGGATTCCCCTTCTCGAGAGGGTCCCGGGCACCCCGGCAAGAGAGTCGTTCTGACTCGGTAGATCGTGCCACACAACTTCTTTAGTCCACGTGCCAGCCACGGGGTACTCAACCCTCATCACAAGTTCATCCCTTCAAGTCTGATCGAAGGAAGTGTGTCTGACTGATTAGACTAGTGTTGTGATGAAGAAGTTGTATCTAGGTGGCCGCTATATCTTTTACTACTTTGCTGGCGGCCTTCCGGGTCCGAGGAATCAGACCATGCAGCCTTGGACCTCAGGTAGTTCTTTGAATGTGTCCCACATTTCCATGAATTTTGAGGCGATGCCCTGACAGCGGCTCAAGGACTTTTAAAGGCGCATGGGGTCTCTTAGTGGCGACAAGGTCGTCTAGCGAATGTGGTCGTACAACGTGCCCCCTACTTCTTTGTGCAGCGATCTCCCGCTGATACGAGCCGTGGGCCATACGAAGTGACAACCGTAAAGGATAGTGATTCCTCGGGATGTCTAATCGGTACTGCTGACGTGCTGCCCTCCCATTGTTCATAGGTGGACGACTTCTCTCTATAAAAGCGGGTGCAACGACACACTTCTGCCTCCTTGCCCTGTCTGCTTCCAAACACCTTCGTTCTCCCGCCACTTGTCTTGCTGCCGCGCCCCGTCTCCGAGTGTAAGTCTTCTTTTGTTTTCCCCTTCCCTCGTTCTCTATGGGTCCAATAGAGAAGAAAAAGAAGACCCGAAGCAACGGTGAAAGTTCTTTGAGAGAGCCAGTCTATTATCCGGAGTGGTATGATACCATCTCCTCTAGTGTTAGGTTAGAATCCCTCCAAGTCGCCTGCCGTAGATATGGTATCCCGGAGGGCTGGGAGATGAGAGTTTCGGCCTTAGGCCAATCACCCGTAGAGACTCCTGCAGGGTTTTTCACTTTCTTCTTAGGGCAGGTAGAATTAGGGTTTCGCTTCCCTATTCCCCCTTTTTCATGAATGTTGCTCAATACTTTGGTATCCCTCTCCACCAGATGGCTCCAAACGCCTTTGCTCAAATGGGCGGGGCATTTGTCCTTTTCAGACTTTTTGACATCTCTCTGACCCCCCGATTTTTCCATTTTTTCTTTGTTTCGGTTGGCTCCCGAGGGGTATTTGGCTTTACAGCTCGCGCCGATCTTAGGTTCTTAAGGGGCCTTCCTTCCTCCCACAAGGGATGGAAGGAACGGTTCTTCTATATCCAACTCCCTGAGCGTCCCTTCAGTCCTATCCACTGGACGGAGAGCCTGCCGCCTATCCCCGACCTCGGCGACTTCCAGCAGGACGTGGGATACCAGAGGGCCAGGGGTATCCTAGTAGGGATGGAGTTTCACGGCCTCCAACTGGTGCCATATGAGGAGCTCCTTTATCGAGCTGAGCTTAGTCCGAAAGTCATGAACATTAGCTCCAGTCTTCGTAAGTTACCCTTCGTTTTGTAAGTTTCCTTGTTAATTCTAACTGATGCCCTTTTGTCTTTATTTTGCAGACGACGTTATGATTTCCCAGGCTATGAACCGGCTCCTGAAGTGGGACCAAGACAATGAGTAGGCGCTAGTTCCCGCTTCCGCTTCTTCCGCTCCAGTGGGTATTTCGGTCGAGGGCTGCGGGAAAGTAGCAGCACCTTCAGAAGGCCGGGAAATCCCGAAGGCCCCCAAGGATCTCGGAGCAACAGATTTGCCTACCGGCCCCGAAGGGGGCTCTCCTTCCTCTCCCAACAAGGCAGCAGAGGGAGAGGTTGCGCCCCCTCCCCCTGTCAAGCAACCAGAGATCCCGGCTACTGAGAAGAGATGGCGGAAGTGGTTGGCCCAGAAACCTCGCCCCCTGAAGAGGCTGAAGAAGGGCCTAGACTCAGAGCTTCCGCCCCCCGTTGATGAAGAGGATACGGTGCCCCTGTCCTCGAGAATTCGGGAAGAACCTTCTCCTCCCGCTGCGGTGGCCACAGTTCCCATTGCTCGTGACTTGACCACTCCGACCGACCTTCCCGCTACTCAATGCGGCAAGGAGGTGTTGCTTGACGTGCCCATCTCTCGCCGGAAGGTACCTGCGGCGAAGAAAATGGCGACAACAGGCTCCCACTCCATACGAATAAAGGGGACTCCCTCTGAGGGTCTACCGATGGCGTCTAGCTCGGAGGAGGACGTCCCCGACTCGAGAGATGTCCCAAGCTAGTCAGGACGCCATGCTAAGGAAATTCTCTCTCCTCCTATTCAACTGGGGCGGTTAGCTGGATCAGCCCGATATCTGAGCATGCTACACCAGTCCCTGTTGACGATAATTGTGCTTGAACCCTTCCTCTTTGTTTCATTATTTTGCCCTGACTGTCCTTGTTCCGCATCATAGGTCGCCTCCAACTGTGCGGCTACGAACTGCTAGTTGTGCTCTAGAGGAGTCACTGAAGACCTTCTTCAGCGAGTGACGGTAACAGAGGCGGAGGCTAGTCGGACCCGCGAGGTGGGCCTCCTGCAGTTGGAGGTCAGCCGGGCCCTGAGAGTGAAGGTCGAGCATTGTCTCAGTACTTTGCTGGCCTCTGAGGAGACCATGCACGGTTATCGGCTCTGGGAATGCCTCGGGTTCGAAAAGAACCTAGCTCTTGCCGAGGACTTGCAGAAGCTGTCCCAGGAGTGGGAGTAGCTCCAGACACAGATGAAGGAGTTGTCTGATCACGTCCGGCTCCTGGAATCTTCAAAGAAAGCTCTAGAAGATCGGAATGAAAAGCAGGAGCGCCTGCTGGCTCTAAAAGAATATGACCTAGAGCTATCAACCTCTTATACCTCCGACCTCTAGGACAAAGTCAGTCGAGCCCAGGACCAGGCTTCTATCGCTACCCAGAAGCTCCATGAAATATTGGGGGCTCAGGATCGCCTGTCCTAGGAGGTGGTGGAGATGAAAGCCGCCAAGGAGGAGGTTGAGGCTGAGCTACAGAAGCAGAAGATTGACCATACAGGCCAACTGTCCAAGGCCGAGACGGAGTTCTAGGCTAAATTCCTGCAGTCTAATAAGTACGGCGATATTTTAGCTGGGCAAGCATTGAAGCGCCTCAAATAGGGCTTCAATGGTGCCATTAGCCAGTTGAAGAAGGACCTACTACTGAAACCGAACTCAGATTTGAGCACCGTGAGTGTCAGCCGGGTCTAGAACGAGTTCACTCCTGAAGAGCAGGAACTATAGAATTCTTCCTCGACCTGGGCATTTCTTCCTTGGTCGCTCCTTGTTTTTTGCTCTTTCTTCATCTTTTCTAGCTTTTCCCTTCTTCCTGGTAGGCCAGCTATGTAATCATTTAGCTATGCCTAAAAGCCTCATTTGGTTTCTTGTGTTTTGAGAAATTTCTTGCCCTGTTTGCCAATTCTTAAAATGATTGTCCACGAACCGAGGAGCCAGCAACATAAAGAACCAATGCCCAGTTCAAAGTGAAGAACGACGGTTCCTCCCTGACCTAAAGGGGCAAGGTGGCAAACAAATACGTCTGAAGAATAAGTGTTCTTGCCCTGGCAATAGGGATAACATGACCAACCAACATTTTGAGGACCAGGCCTACCCCTTGCGAAGGTAGTGGGATTTTTCCACTCTCGGCCGAGCACGTGTAGCACCGAGGCCAAGCCTACTCACCACAGAGGTAGTAGCACCGAGGCCAAGCCTACTCACCCAAGTCCAACTACAGTTATCAATGCAACAACAAGCACTGAGATGGTATCATTACCATTGTTTGAAGACCAAATACGAGATTATCAACAAAATCAAAGACGGAGATATAATGCCCAAAGAGCCTTATGAAGAGCAACAAGACTTATTAGGGGACAAGGACCCTATAATTACACCCTTGAGCAGCAGTTGGATCCCCAAGTCCAACTACAGTTATCAATGCAACAACGGGCCTCTATAGTACCTGCTGAGGTGCTATATCATTCTAGACGTGATGATGCCCATCATCGTGTCTATGTCCATAGATCTGAGGAGGCAATTCTTGTCACAAATAATCAAGTTGACAGATCCTTTATTCAGGAAGAAAGCTTCCAGCAACTGCAAAGAAGTAATATGCGATTTTTGCATATGGGGGTTATACAAGTTCGTGTTCAAATTCTTCATAGACAAGAAGAAGGAACTCTCTTATTAGTGGTATTCCGTGACAACCGCTGGCAGGGAGATCAGTCAATCTTTGCAACAATGGAGATTGATCTCACAAAAGGAACACAACTGGTATATGTCATACCCAATACTATGCTTACTATTCCTGATTTTTACAGGAATATACAGGTATCATTCTTAGCAAGGGGATATGACAACTGGCAAAATGGTGAAGCAAATATACTAGTCACCAGAGGACTAGTTGGACGATTATCCAACACCCCCAACGTTGGGTTCGCATATGAAGTACAAAACGTTGTTGACTATTTAACTAGCAACGGTGTAAGAGCACTCCCGGGAAGAAGCTATAACACCAGAGACATTGTTGGGCGAAATTGTGTAATTAGACCATCTGTGGTCAATATACCCATACAACCCACGGAGGTAAACACTCGAAATTTACTTGATGGATTATGCATTACCACCAATTCAACCCTTTGTCCCAGCAATTAGGCCATCATGGGATGATGATTCTGATGAAGAAGCAAAGGAGTATATTGCTCCTACTCAAAAGCACTCGCCTCCCACTCTTCATAAAGACAACTCTGATATTTCCAGAACCAGGGAATATTATGATAAGCAAAAAGAAAAGCGACCTCTTGAAGAGACCCTTGCAATGGCTTCGGAAGAATGGCTCACTGATTATCCACAATTAAAGGCATTAGGTGAGCAAGTCTATTCGCAAGAAACAAATACCCAATACAGGCCACCTGTTGATGAGACCATGAATCCTGTGGGCTTTCCCCCAAAACCACCAGGCCCAAAAATGGAGCCAGGAATTTATGCACCAGAACCATCCACAAGACCCAGACGTTTTACTAGACAAGATACTTCTGAGTGGTGGAATTTACCTAATGCTCATCAGCAAACTGGCGCAATCCTAAACTTACCCACTCAGCTGGGAAAAATTGATGATGTCCTTCTGCGATGGGAAGGTATAACCAAAAATATTGTTGCTCTACAAAACTTTTCGGATGTGCAGGATAAAGTGGATTTCATCGAGAATTTACTCGGGGAAACTGAGCGGTTAACCTGGATCCAGTGGAGAATGGCATATCCTGATGAATATCAAAAACTGGTTAACTCCGCTGACGGAAGAAATGGAACGCAAAATATAATTTCCCAAATTAGAAGAATATTTCTCCTTGAAGACCCATTTCAAGGATCAACAGACATCCAGGATAGGGCATATCATGACCTAGAAAGAATTTCCTGTACCCAGGTAAAAGACATAATTCCATTTTTAACTGATTACATGAACCTGGCAGCAAAAACAGGAAGACTATTTACGGGAACAGAGCTATCCGAGAAATTCTGGTTAAAGCTACCAGGAGATCTCGGAAGAAGAATTAAAGCAGCTTTTGAAGAAAAATACCGTGGCAATACAATAGGGGTTCACCCCCGAATAGTATTCACTTATCGGTATCTCGAGGAGGAATGCAAGAAAGCGGCTTTCAGTAGATCTCTCAAAGATCTATCATTCTGTGATCAGATACCTATCCCAGGGTACTACCAAAAGCCCGGAAAGAAATTTGGTGTTAGAAGATCTACCACTTACAAAGGCAAGCCACATGAATCACACGCTCGTATTGAGAAAAAGAAGCATTTGATCCGAAACAAGAAGTGCAAGTGTTTCTTATGTGGAGAAGAAGGGCACTTTGCCAGAGACTGCCCTAAAGAGTACAAAAATGTTCGAAGAGTAGCCATGTTTGAAGGCTTAGAACTACCAGAAGACTTCGAAATCATGTCGGTACAGGAAGGGGACGACCAATCAGATGCCATTTATAGTATCTCTGAAGGAGAAAACCAACAGGTACTTGCTCATGAACACCTATATGTTTTCATTGAACAGAGAAACTGTTACATGATAGGCAAGACTGAAGGTTGGCAACCAATGGTTCGTGTAACAAGAGAACAGCATGACTGTCAACATATTTGGTTGATAAATGATGAAGTGCCCGCTCCATATCAAAGATGCCACTGTTGCGGAAGGGAGACTATGAGAAAGCACAGAATGCACTGTACAAGCTGCAAGATAACATCCTGTGGTATGTGCACTGATAATTATTTTAATATGACAATTCCAGTGCAGCGTGAAGTTGCTATTCCATACAACCCTATAAATCTTATAAAGGAGCATCAAGCATATTCCAATTGGGCTGAAGCTGAAATTGAGCGATTAAAACAAGAAGTGGAATCCAGCAAGATATTGGCCAAACTGCAGATGGAGCAATTAGCAAAAGAATACAAGGCAAAGGAGGAGGAATTAATCAGAAATGCATCTGCAGATAAACTTGAAGCTGATACAGAAAATGAAGAATTCCGCTTAAAGATTGAAGCCTTGGAATTAGAAAATCATGATCTTAGAAAGCAATTACAAGAATATCAGGATGGCGTTTATGTTCCTGATCCAGTAAATATTGAAGAGGACATTGAAGAAGAAGAAGTGAATGTTATCTTAACAGAAGGCAGAGAGAAAATATTCTCAGCAGAAGAAGCAGTACAACCTAAGAAGAAGACAAATGGTTTATTTAACTTGAATGTTGAGCTCTATATTCCAGGGGTAAAAGAATTTAAGGTCAATGCTATCCTGGATACCGGCGCAACCACGTGCTGCATAGATCAGCAATCTATACCACCAGAGGCTGTGGAAGACAACACTTTTGCCGTTAATTTTAGCGGTATTAATTCCAAAACTACAGCCAACAAGAAGCTCAAATATGGTAACATGAAAATAGGGGAACACTCCTTTCGTATTCCCTATACATATGCTTTTCCTCTTACACTTGGAGGAAATATTAATATGATAATCGGCTGCAACTTCATCAGATCTTTATATGGAGGCATCAGAATTGAAGGTGATGAGGTAACCTTTTACAAGAATATTACAACTATTAAAACTTGCCAAACTGTGAATGCAGCCCCTGCTATTGAAGAACTAGAATTGGAAGAAGAGGAATACTATCAAATAAAAGAGCAAATTTGCACCTGGCAGACTACAACAAAAATAGAAGGTATTCTTCATAAGTTAACGGATACTGGCTATATTGGCAATGACCCTATGAAGTATTGGAGTCAAAATTTGATCAAGTGCAAGCTTGATATTAAAAATCTGGACTTAACCATTGAGGACAAGCCTCTAAAGCATGTCACTCCCCAGATGCAAGATTCTTTCAAAAAACATATCCAAGCTCTTCTTGAGTTGAAGGTTATTCGCCCCTCCAAAAGCAGACACAGAACAACAGCCATTATTGTTCATTCCGGCACCACTATAGATCCAAAGACTCAACGAGAAGTCAAGGGAAAAGAACGCATGGTTTTCAATTACAAGCGGCTGAATGACAATACATACAAAGATCAATACAGTCTTCCTGGTATAAATACGATCATCAAAAGGATTGGAGGAAGCAGTATTTACTCGAAGTTTGATCTTAAATCTGGATTTCATCAAGTCGCAATGGACTCAGAATCTATAGAGTGGACTGCCTTCTGGGTACCTGATGGCCTATATGAATGGCTGGTAATGCCATTTGGACTCAAAAATGCTCCAGCAATCTTTCAAAGAAAAATGGACGAATGTTTTAAAGGTACTGAGAAATTCATTGCAGTTTACATTGATGATATTTTGGTATTCTCTAAGACAGAACAGGAGCATCGAGAGCATTTAGAAGCTATGTTGCAAATCTGTCAAAAGAATGGACTTATATTAAGTCCTACAAAAATGAAAATTGGCACTCCTGAAGTTGAATTCCTTGGAGCAACAATTGGACCATCTACAATAAAGCTCCAGACTCATATTATATCCAAAATTGCAGATTTCAAAGATTCAGAATTGGAAACAATAAAAGGGTTAAGGTCCTGGTTAGGGCTTCTCAACTATGCCCGCAGCTATATTCCTAACCTAGGAAGGTTACTAGGACCCTTATATTCAAAGACTTCTCCTACTGGCGAGAGGAAAATGAACGCACAAGATTGGCTTCTGATAAGAAAGATTAAGGAAACAATCTCAAGACTTCCTGACTTAGCAATTCCCCCAGAAGATTGCTTTATTATTCTTGAAACAGATGGATGTATGGAAGGTTGGGGTGGAATTTGTAAGTGGAAAAGGAAAAAGGATGATCCTCGAATGGAAGAAAAGATCTGTGCTTATGCAAGCGGGAAATATTCTCCCCTCAAGTCAGCCATTGATGCAGAAATTCATGCTGTTATGAACAGCTTGAGTAGTTTCAAAATTTATTATCTGGACAAAAGGGAGCTGGTCATTCGAACCGATTGCCAAGCCATCATTAGCTTCTTTAACAAATCTGCTCAAAATAAACCTTCAAGAGTCCGATGGTTATCATTCACAGATTATATTACTGGACTTGGGCTTGAAGTACAATTTCAGCACATTGAAGGTAAGGATAACCATCTCGCTGACACCCTCTCTCGTTTGGTTTGTTTCATGACAGGCCCATGGCAGCCGCAAGACGAAGATTATTCGGTCTTAGCCCAAGCAGAGGAGATACTAGCACAATTAACCAGGAAGCCCAATGTCAAAGCATCCCAATACTTAGTGGGCCTTATGAATTCCTGGACCAGTATAAAGAGCTCACTAGCAGCCCCAACAAAGGAGGACCCCATGAAAAGGATCTCCGAGAGCACCTTGGGGATATCGAATGGACAGCCTCACAAAACGTCCTTCAGAGCATATGGGAGCTCAAACTTATCATGGGAGCCAAAGAAGCCGACTTTACAGCTCGAGGACAGCTCAGAGGGGGTCTCTACTTTAAAGATTCCCTCCCCGAAGTCAACAAAGCCAAAGAAGAATTATTGGACCTTTTTATAAAGGCACAGAACGTGACACAGCGAATCAGAGACGTGTCACCGTAAGGAAGCATGCTGGACCCAAAGCATCCAAATTATTGCCTGCCTTTACTTTATAGCCACTAGTCTTTACTTTTTAGCCATGCTTTCGGCTAAAGATAAGTCGTCGTGTAGTTAGACTTGCGTGTAAAGGACTAAAAGAGGATAGATGCTGAAATGTAGATGGGGCCCAATGAGCACCCTGTTTAAGCATTCTGCACCTCTATATAAGTCCTTCATTAGCTCGTTGCAGAACACAAGTCGAATATCGGCACAAGTTCTACTTCGAGTTCCAGATATCCTTGTAAGATCTTCACTCTAAGTTCTAAGCTTATAATTCAAGTTCTTGCATTTCAAAGTTCTTTTTGCATTAATCTCGAGTTATAAGTTTAAAGGCTTCCGCACTTTATGGTATCAGAGCTAGTTTACCTTAATGGCTGAGTAGAGAACTTATCAAGGTATTCTTTGGTAAGAGGTCACTGAGTAATTATAATACCATCTCCTAAACTATCCAAGCTATGTTTATACAAAACATTAAAAAGCGTCTGTCTCTAAAATATAAGGCTAGCGAATTGCAACTGTTGATCAGTTATAGCAAACCCTTGTATTGATGCAGCGTTTGATTAACCAAATTCTTCTCTAATTTTAACATCATAATCTTGTGTGATAAGTCGACCGGGGAACGACGGGTAGATTGCAAAAGAGCAGGTCCTAACTTGGCAGTAAAGGCAAAGGTGCCATGAGTAAGCCCAAGGGCACACCTGCGTGAGCAAGAAAGCCACTAGAACCCTCTAAGACGTAAACATAAGAGGAAAGGGAAAAATAGGAGAAGAATGAGGTTATAAATGCACCCATGTCTAAACACTGGGAGGAGAAAATACAGGAGTGGTACACAAAATCTCATACCTCGAACCTAGAATATCTTGACCTTGCAGAATCTAAGCCAACCACAAAAGAACTAGCTCATAACCTAGCCGTAGTCTACGATAGAGTTTGTCTATCTTGTCGAGTCCATTTGAAAAACTTCAAAAAGATCCAAGAGGAAATTGAGGCTCTTAAAACCCAAAATAAGGAACTTGGAAAATCTATCCTTTCTCTCACTGAGGTTATTATTGCACAACAACCCTTAACCTCTAAGCAGGTGAAAGAGATCATCTCAAGTCTCATTGAGCCGCCTAAACAAATTGAAGACAGGACTGCAAAGTTCTCTGTGGAAATCTCAAAGAAGCTTGAAAGAGTGGAGGCATTACTCCACAAAATTGAGGCTTGGACCAATACATGAGTTACATCAATACCCAAGCTACAAACAGCTATCTTGAAGCACTGCAAGCCACAGAAAATATTGAAGCACCAGCACTAGGCTTCGTAAGACCTTCTGAGTTTAAAGGTCCTTTAGCAGGAACTATTGCGTCAATCAAGCAGGCGAATACACAGATTCAACTGCTAGTAACAATCCTTGAAAAACTTGAAAGTCTGGAGGAAAGAATTAAGAAACTTGAAGCCAAAGCAGCAGCTCCAACATCGTTACCAGAAGAGGTAATACAAAACCTAACAGATAAAATCAAAACTTTGTCTGTTCAGGAAAAGCCTAAGGAAGGAAAAGGCAAGCTACTGGTATTCAAGGATCCTTACGAAATTCTGAAGGAAGTTCAGAAGCAGCAACAGAAGCAATGACAACAAGAACACAAAATCCTCCGGTCACAACAAGCACTGAGATGGTATCATTACCATTGTTTGAAGACCAAATACGAGATTATCAACAAAATCAAAGACGGAGATATAATGCCCAAAGAGCCTTACGAAGAGCAACAAGACTTATTAGGGGACAAGGACCCTATAATTACACCCTTGAGCAGCAGTTGGATCCCCAAGTCCAACTACAGTTATCAATGCAACAACGGGCCTCTATAGTACCTGCTGAGGTGCTATATCATTCTAGACGTGATGATGCCCATCATCGTGTCTATGTCCATAGATCTGAGGAGGCAATTCTTGTCACAAATAATCAAGTTGACAGATCCTTTATTCAGGAAGAAAGCTTCCAGCAACTGCAAAGAAGTAATATGCGATTTTTGCATATGGGGGTTATACAAGTTCGTGTTCAAATTCTTCATAGACAAGAAGAAGGAACTCTCTTATTAGTGGTATTCCGTGACAACCGCTGGCAGGGAGATCAGTCAATCTTTGCAACAATGGAGATTGATCTCACAAAAGGAACACAACTGGTATATGTCATACCCAATACTATGCTTACTATTCCTGATTTTTACAGGAATATACAGGTATCATTCTTAGCAAGGGGATATGACAACTGGCAAAATGGTGAAGCAAATATACTAGTCACCAGAGGACTAGTTGGACGATTATCCAACACCCCAACGTTGGGTTCGCATATGAAGTACAAAACGTTGTTGACTATTTAACTAGCAACGGTGTAAGAGCACTCCCGGGAAGAAGCTATAACACCAGAGACATTGTTGGGCGAAATTGGGTAATTAGACCATCTGTGGTCAATATACCCATACAACCCACGGAGGTAAACACTCGAAATTTACTTGATGGACGAATTTCAATTAGTTTTGACAACTATCAAGCAGCGATGTTGACAAACCCTCCAACATACAACTCACGAGATGAGGAGAAGATATCTGATGAGGAAGAAATCACTAACCATGTTGTTGCCGTTCTTACTGAAGAAACCATCAATTCAGAAGAATTATTGGTAAGACGTATATCCACAACAGCTATTCTACCCACCAGACGAAGCCCTGGAGCAGCGGGATATGACGTTGCTATTGACAAAGCATATGTCATAAAATCCAAGGAAAGGCAGCTCCTAACAACAGGAATCTGTATTCAAGTTCCTCAAGGTGTTTATGCAAGGTCCCCCAAGCTTAACATCATCAATGGCTCAAACAAGGAGAATGCTACAAGATTCACGTGCATACAGGCAGCGATTACAACAACAGTTGGAAGAAACTACATCTTCTTCTTCCACCAATTTCTTATGCACCTTCAATAATACTGATGATGATTATCTCAATTACTTACAATATTTGGCATCCCCAGAACCACAACAAGCTGATTTTATAAATCCCTTCGCGGAAGGTGGTGGGAGAGACACAACACAAGACCGATGGGAACCTTTACAAGCAGCACCTGCAACGCAAGATCGGTGGGATACTTTGGGTGAACCAAGTGGCAAGTATGATTATTATGTCAATTATGCATTACCACCAATTCAACCCTTTGTCCCAGCAATTAGGCCATCATGGGATGACGATTCTGATGAAGAAGCAAAGGAGTATATTGCTCCTACTCAAAAGCACTCGCCTCTAACTCTTCATAAAGACAACTCTGATATTTCCAGAACCAGGGAATATTATGATAAGCAAAAAGAAAAGCGACCTCTTGAAGAGACCCTTGCAATGGCTTCGGAAGAATGGCTCACTGATTATCCACAATTAAAGGCATTAGGTGAGCAAGTCTATTCGCAAGAAACAAATACCCAATACAGGCCACCTGTTGATGAGACCATGAATCCTGTGGGCTTTCCCCCAAAGCCACCAGGCCCAAAAATGGAGCCAGGAATTTATGCACCAGAACCATCCACAAGACCCAGACGTTTTACTAGACAAGATACTTCTGAGTGGTGGAATTTACCTAATGCTCATCAGCAAACTGGCGCAATCCTAACCTTACCCACTCAGCTGGGAAAAATTGATGATGTCCTTCTGCGATGGGAAGGTATAACCAAAAATATTGTTGCTCTACAAAACTTTTCGGATGTGCAGGATAAAGTGGATTTCATCGAGAATTTACTCGGGGAAACTGAGCGGTTAACCTGGATCCAGTGGAGAATGGCATATCCTGATGAATATCAAAAACTGGTTAACTCCGCTGACGGAAGAAATGGAACGCAAAATATAATTTCCCAAATTAGAAGAATATTTCTCCTTGAAGACCCATTTCAAGGATCAACAGATATCCAGGATAGGGCATATCATGACCTAGAAAGAATTTCCTGTACCCAGGTAAAAGACATAATTCCATTTTTAACTGATTACATGAACCTGGCAGCAAAAACAGGAAGACTATTTACGGGAACAGAGCTATCCGAGAAATTCTGGTTAAAGCTACCAGGAGATCTCGGAAGAAGAATTAAAGCAGCTTTTGAAGAAAAATACCGTGGCAATACAATAGGGGTTCACCCCCGAATAATATTCACTTATCGGTATCTCGAGGAGGAATGCAAGAAAGCGGCTTTCAGTAGATCTCTCAAAGATCTATCATTCTGTGATCAGATACCTATCCCAGGGTACTACCAAAAGCCCGGAAAGAAATTTGGTGTTAGAAGATCTACCACTTACAAAGGCAAGCCACATGAATCACACGCTCGTATTGAGAAAAAGAAGCATTTGATCCGAAACAAGAAGTGCAAGTGTTTCTTATGTGGAGAAGAAGGGCACTTTGCCAGAGACTGCCCTAAAGAGTACAAAAATGTTCGAAGAGTAGCCATGTTTGAAGGCTTAGAACTACCAGAAGACTTCGAAATCATGTCGGTACAGGAAGGGGACGACCAATCAGATGCCATTTATAGTATCTCTGAAGGAGAAAACCTGCTCTGATACCATAAAGTGCGGAAGCCTTTAAACTTATAACTCGAGATTAATGCAAAAAGAACTTTGAAATGCAAGAACTTGAATTATAAGCTTAGAACTTAGAGTGAAGATCTTACAAGGATATCTGGAACTCGAAGTAGAACTTGTGCCGATATTCGACTTGTGTTCTGCAACGAGCTAATGAAGGACTTATATAGAGGTGCAGAATGCTTAAACAGGGTGCTCATTGGGCCCCATCTACATTTCAGCATCTATCCTCTTTTAGTCCTTTACACGCAAGTCTAACTACACGACGACTTATCTTTAGCCGAAAGCATGGCTAAAAAGTAAAGACTAGTGGCTATAAAGTAGAGGCAGGCAATAATTTGGATGCTTTGGGTCCAGCATGCTTCCTTACGGTGACACGTCTCTGATTCGCTGTGTCACGTTCTGTGCCTTTATAAAAAGGTCCAATAATTCTTCTTTGGCTTTGTTGACTTCGGGGAGGGAATCTTTAAAGTAGAGACCCCCTCTGAGCTGTCCTCGAGCTGTAAAGTCGGCTTCTTTGGCTCCCATGATAAGTTTGAGCTCCCATATGCTCTGAAGGACGTTTTGTGAGGCTGTCCATTCGATATCCCCAAGGTGCTCTCGGAGATCCTTTTCATGGGGTCCTCCTTTGTTGGGGCTGCTAGTGAGCTCTTTATACTGGTCCAGGAATTCATAAGGCCCACTAAGTATTGGGATGCTTTGACATTGGGCTTCCTGGTTAATTGTGCTAGTATCTCCTCTGCTTGGGCTAAGACCGAATAATCTTCGTCTTGCGGCTGCCATGGGCCTGTCATGAAACAAACCAAACGAGAGAGGGTGTCAGCGAGATGGTTATCCTTACCTTCAATGTGCTGAAATTGTACTTCAAGCCCAAGTCCAGTAATATAATCTGTGAATGATAACCATCGGACTCTTGAAGGTTCATTTTGAGCAGATTTGTTAAAGAAGCTAATGATGGCTTGGCAATCGGTTCGAATGACCAGCTCCCTTTTGTCCAGATAATAAATTTTGAAACTACTCAAGCTGTTCATAACAGCATGAATTTCTGCATCAATGGCTGACTTGAGGGGAGAATATTTCCCGCTTGCATAAGCACAGATCTTTTCTTCCATTCGAGGATCATCCTTTTTCCTTTTCCACTTACAAATTCCACCCCAACCTTCCATACATCCATCTGTTTCAAGAATAATAAAGCAATCTTCTGGGGGAATTGCTAAGTCAGGAAGTCTTGAGATTGTTTCCTTAATCTTTCTTATCAGAAGCCAATCTTGTGCGTTCATTTTCCTCTCGCCAGTAGGAGAAGTCTTTGAATATAAGGGTCCTAGTAACCTTCCTAGGTTAGGAATATAGCTGCGGGCATAGTTGAGAAGCCCTAACCAGGACCTTAACCCTTTTATTGTTTCCAATTCTGAATCTTTGAAATCTGCAATTTTGGATATAATATGAGTCTGGAGCTTTATTGTAGATGGTCCAATTGTTGCTCCAAGGAATTCAACTTCAGGAGTGCCAATTTTCATTTTTGTAGGACTTAATATAAGTCCATTCTTTTGACAGATTTGCAACATAGCTTCTAAATGCTCTCGATGCTCTTGTTCTGTCTTAGAGAATACCAAAATATCATCAATGTAAACTGCAATGAATTTCTCAGTACCTTTAAAACATTCGTCCATTTTTCTTTGAAAGATTGCTGGAGCATTTTTGAGTCCAAATGGCATTACCAGCCATTCATATAGGCCATCAGGTACCCAGAAGGCAGTCCACTCTATAGATTCTGAGTCCATTGCGACTTGATGAAATCCAGATTTAAGATCAAACTTCGAGTAAATACTGCTTCCTCCAATCCTTTTGATGATCGTATTTATACCAGGAAGACTGTATTGATCTTTGTATGTATTGTCATTCAGCCGCTTGTAATTGAAAACCATGCGTTCTTTTCCCTTGACTTCTCGTTGAGTCTTTGGATCTATAGTGGTGCCGGAATGAACAATAATGGCTGTTGTTCTGTGTCTGCTTTTGGAGGGGCGAATAACCTTCAACTCAAGAAGAGCTTGGATATGTTTTTTGAAAGAATCTTGCATCTGGGGAGTGACATGCTTTAGAGGCTTGTCCTCAATGGTTAAGTCCAGATTTTTAATATCAAGCTTGCACTTGATCAAATTTTGACTCCAATACTTCATAGGGTCATTGCCAATATAGCCAGTATCCGTTAACTTATGAAGAATACCTTCTATTTTTGTTGTAGTCTGCCAGGTGCAAATTTGCTCTTTTATTTGATAGTATTCCTCTTCTTCCAATTCTAGTTCTTCAATAGCAGGGGCTGCATTCACAGTTTGGCAAGTTTGAATAGTTGTAATATTCTTGTAAAAGGTTACCTCATCACCTTCAATTCTGATGCCTCCATATAAAGATCTGATGAAGTTGCAGCCGATTATCATATTAATATTTCCTCCAAGTGTAAGAGGAAAAGCATATGTATAGGGAATACGAAAGGAGTGTCCCCCTATTTTCATGTTACCATATTTGAGCTTCTTGTTGGCTGTAGTTTTGGAATTAATACCGCTAAAATTAACGGCAAAAGTGTTGTCTTCCACAGCCTCTGGTGGTATAGATTGCTGATCTATGCAGCACGTGGTTGCGCCGGTATCCAGGATAGCATTGACCTTAAATTCTTTTACCCCTGGAATATAGAGCTCAACATTCAAGTTAAATAAACCATTTGTCTTCTTCTTAGGTTGTACTGCTTCTTCTACTGAGAATATTTTCTCTCTGCCTTCTGTTAAGATAACATTCACTTCTTCTTCTTCAATGTCCTCTTCAATATGTACTGGATCAGGAACATAAACGCCATCCTGATATTCTTGTAATTGCTTTCTAAGATCATGATTTTCTAATTCCAAGGCTTCAATCTTTAAGCGGAATTCTTCATTTTCTGTATCAGCTTCAAGTTTATCTGCAGATGCATTTCTGATTAATTCCTCCTCCTTTGCCTTGTATTCTTTTGCTAATTGCTCCATCTGCAGTTTGGCCAATATCTTGCTGGATTCCACTTCTTGTTTTAATCGCTCAATTTCAGCTTCAGCCCAATTGGAATATGCTTGATGCTCCTTTATAAGATTTATAGGGTTGTATGGAATAGCAACTTCACGCTGCACTGGAATTGTCATATTAAAATAATTATCAGTGCACATACCACAGGATGTTATCTTGCAGCTTGTACAGTGCATTCTGTGCTTTCTCATAGTCTCCCTTCCGCAACAGTGGCATCTTTGATATGGAGCGGGCACTTCATCATTTATCAGCCAAATATGTTGACAGTCATGCTGTTCTCTTGTTACACGAACCATTGGTTGCCAACCTTCAGTCTTGCCTATCATGTAACAGTTTCTCTGTTCAATGAAAACATATAGGTGTTCATGAGCAAGTACCTGTTGGTTTTCTCCTTCAGAGATACTATAAATGGCATCTGATTGGTCGTCCCCTTCCTGTACCGACATGATTTCGAAGTCTTCTGGTAGTTCTAAGCCTTCAAACATGGCTACTCTTCGAACATTTTTGTACTCTTTAGGGCAGTCTCTGGCAAAGTGCCCTTCTTCTCCACATAAGAAACACTTGCACTTCTTGTTTCGGATCAAATGCTTCTTTTTCTCAATACGAGCGTGTGATTCATGTGGCTTGCCTTTGTAAGTGGTAGATCTTCTAACACCAAATTTCTTTCCGGGCTTTTGGTAGTACCCTGGGATAGGTATCTGATCACAGAATGATAGATCTTTGAGAGATCTACTGAAAGCCGCTTTCTTGCATTCCTCCTCGAGATACCGATAAGTGAATATTATTCGGGGGTGAACCCCTATTGTATTGCCACGGTATTTTTCTTCAAAAGCTGCTTTAATTCTTCTTCCGAGATCTCCTGGTAGCTTTAACCAGAATTTCTCGGATAGCTCTGTTCCCGTAAATAGTCTTCCTGTTTTTGCTGCCAGGTTCATGTAATCAGTTAAAAATGGAATTATGTCTTTTACCTGGGTACAGGAAATTCTTTCTAGGTCATGATATGCCCTATCCTGGATATCTGTTGATCCTTGAAATGGGTCTTCAAGGAGAAATATTCTTCTAATTTGGGAAATTATATTTTGCGTTCCATTTCTTCCGTCAGCGGAGTTAACCAGTTTTTGATATTCATCAGGATATGCCATTCTCCACTGGATCCAGGTTAACCGCTCAGTTTCCCCGAGTAAATTCTCGATGAAATCCACTTTATCCTGCACATCCGAAAAGTTTTGTAGAGCAACAATATTTTTGGTTATACCTTCCCATCGCAGAAGGACATCATCAATTTTTCCCAGCTGAGTGGGTAAGGTTAGGATTGCGCCAGTTTGCTGATGAGCATTAGGTAAATTCCACCACTCAGAAGTATCTTGTCTAGTAAAACGTCTGGGTCTTGTGGATGGTTCTGGTGCATAAATTCCTGGCTCCATTTTTGGGCCTGGTGGCTTTGGGGGAAAGCCCACAGGATTCATGGTCTCATCAACAGGTGGCCTGTATTGGGTATTTGTTTCTTGCGAATAGACTTGCTCACCTAATGCCTTTAATTGTGGATAATCAGTGAGCCATTCTTCCGAAGCCATTGCAAGGGTCTCTTCAAGAGGTCGCTTTTCTTTTTGCTTATCATAATATTCCCTGGTTCTGGAAATATCAGAGTTGTCTTTATGAAGAGTTAGAGGCGAGTGCTTTTGAGTAGGAGCAATATACTCCTTTGCTTCTTCATCAGAATCGTCATCCCATGATGGCCTAATTGCTGGGACAAAGGGTTGAATTGGTGGTAATGCATAATTGACATAATAATCATACTTGCCACTTGGTTCACCCAAAGTATCCCACCGATCTTGCGTTGCAGGTGCTGCTTGTAAAGGTTCCCATCGGTCTTGTGTTGTGTCTCTCCCACCACCTTCCGCGAAGGGATTTATAAAATCAGCTTGTTGTGGTTCTGGGGATGCCAAATATTGTAAGTAATTGAGATAATCATCATCAGTATTATTGAAGGTGCATAAGAAATTGGTGGAAGAAGAAGATGTAGTTTCTTCCAACTGTTGTTGTAATCGCTGCCTGTATGCACGTGAATCTTGTAGCATTCTCCTTGTTTGAGCCATTGATGATGTTAAGCTTGGGGGACCTTTAATGAGGTTAAGATAGGCTTCTTCCTCATGAAACTTGTATTGAATCATTTGGTAGTCTCGGGCCTTCTTGCATATGTCTTCCTCAGCTGTAGCTTGCACCTGTTTTTCTTTGGGTTGCTTTGCACTTTGATAATTATACTCCCTTTCATCATCACTACTGCCACAATAATAACAACCCGGACATTGAGGATTAATTTTATGTCGAGAACAGACCTGCATATTGGTTGAACCAAAACCTTGTTGGTTCCTTTCTGTTGGTTGTAATGTTTCAACCTCCCGGACTGGTGGAATGGAAATGTACTCCAGAATAAGTTGGGCTACGAATTGTTTTGCTTCGAAATGAATATCATTATTTGTGGTGTTGTAAGCTATGATTTTTACTTCTCCTCTGTAATCTGCATCAATAACTCCTCCCAAGATTATAACTCCCATCAAGGCGATACTAGATCTAGCAGCCAATCTTGCATAAACACCTTGAGGAACTTGAATACAGATTCCTGTTGTTAGGAGCTGCCTTTCCTTGGATTTTATGACATATGCTTTGTCAATAGCAACGTCATATCCCGCTGCTCCAGGGCTTCGTCTGGTGGGTAGAATAGCTGTTGTGGATATACGTCTTACCAATAATTCTTCTGAATTGATGGTTTCTTCAGTAAGAACGGCAACAACATGGTTAGTGATTTCTTCCTCATCAGATATCTTCTCCTCATCTCGTGAGTTGTATGTTGGAGGGTTTGTCAACATCGCTGCTTGATAGTTGTCAAAACTAATTGAAATTCGTCCATCAAGTAAATTTCGAGTGTTTACCTCCGTGGGTTGTATGGGTATATTGACCACAGATGGTCTAATTACCCAATTTCGCCCAACAATGTCTCTGGTGTTATAGCTTCTTCCCGGGAGTGCTCTTACACCGTTGCTAGTTAAATAGTCAACAACGTTTTGTACTTCATATGCGAACCCAACGTTGGGGGTGTTGGATAATCGTCCAACTAGTCCTCTGGTGACTAGTATATTTGCTTCACCATTTTGCCAGTTGTCATATCCCCTTGCTAAGAATGATACCTGTATATTCCTGTAAAAATCAGGAATAGTAAGCATAGTATTGGGTATGACATATACCAGTTGTGTTCCTTTTGTGAGATCAATCTCCATTGTTGCAAAGATTGACTGATCTCCCTGCCAGCGGTTGTCACGGAATACCACTAATAAGAGAGTTCCTTCTTCTTGTCTATGAAGAATTTGAACACGAACTTGTATAACCCCCATATGCAAAAATCGCATATTACTTCTTTGCAGTTGCTGGAAGCTTTCTTCCTGAATAAAGGATCTGTCAACTTGATTATTTGTGACAAGAATTGCCTCCTCAGATCTATGGACATAGACACGATGATGGGCATCATCACGTCTAGAATGATATAGCACCTCAGCAGGTACTATAGAGGCCCGTTGTTGCATTGATAACTGTAGTTGGACTTGGGGATCCAACTGCTGCTCAAGGGTGTAATTATAGGGTCCTTGTCCCCTAATAAGTCTTGTTGCTCTTCGTAAGGCTCTTTGGGCATTATATCTCCGTCTTTGATTTTGTTGATAATCTCGTATTTGGTCTTCAAACAATGGTAATGATACCATCTCAGTGCTTGTTGTGACCGGAGGATTTTGTGTTCTTGTTGTCATTGCTTCTGTTGCTGCTTCTGAACTTCCTTCAGAATTTCGTAAGGATCCTTGAATACCAGTAGCTTGCCTTTTCCCTCCTTAGGCTTTTCCTGAACAGACAAAGTTTTGATTTTATCTGTTAGGTTTTGTATTACCTCTTCTGGTAACGATGTTGGAGCTGCTGCTTTGGCTTCAAGTTTCTTAATTCTTTCCTCCAGACTTTCAAGTTTTTCAAGGATTGTTACTAGCAGTTGAATCTGTGTATTCGCCTGCTTGATTGACGCAATAGTTCCTGCTAAAGGACCTTTAAACTCAGAAGGTCTTACGAAGCCTAGTGCTGGTGCTTCAATATTTTCTGTGGCTTGCAGTGCTTCAAGATAGCTGTTTGTAGCTTGGGTATTGATGTAACTCATGTATTGGTCCAAGCCTCAATTTTGTGGAGTAATGCCTCCACTCTTTCAAGCTTCTTTGAGATTTCCACAGAGAACTTTGCAGTCCTGTCTTCAATTTGTTTAGGCGGCTCAATGAGACTTGAGATGATCTCTTTCACCTGCTTAGAGGTTAAGGGTTGTTGTGCAATAATAACCTCAGTGAGAGAAAGGATAGATTTTCCAAGTTCCTTATTTTGGGTTTTAAGAGCCTCAATTTCCTCTTGGATCTTTTTGAAGTTTTTCAAATGGACTCGACAAGATAGACAAACTCTATCGTAGACTACGGCTAGGTTATGAGCTAGTTCTTTTGTGGTTGGCTTAGATTCTGCAAGGTCAAGATATTCTAGGTTCGAGGTATGAGATTTTGTGTACCACTCCTGTATTTTCTCCTCCCAGTGTTTAGACATGGGTGCATTTATAACCTCATTCTTCTCCTATTTTTCCCTTTCCTCTTATGTTTACGTCTTAGAGGGTTCTAGTGGCTTTCTTGCTCACGCAGGTGTGCCCTTGGGCTTACTCATGGCACCTTTGCCTTTACTGCCAAGTTAGGACCTGCTCTTTTGCAATCTACCCGTCGTTCCCCGGTCGACTTATCACACAAGATTATGATGTTAAAATTAGAGAAGAATTTGGTTAATCAAACGCTGCATCAATACAAGGGTTTGCTATAACTGATCAACAGTTGCAATTCGCTAGCCTTATATTTTAGAGACAGACGCTTTTTAATGTTTTGTATAAACATAGCTTGGATAGTTTAGGAGATGGTATTATAATTACTCAGTGACCTCTTACCAAAGAATACCTTGATAAGTTCTCTACTCAGCCATTAAGGTAAACTAGCTCTGATACCATAAAGTGCGGAAGCCTTTAAAATGGGGCAGGGGATCTGCTTTAGTCAATTATTATCTTACTTTATATTTATCACACTAATTAAGCAACTCCTAATCCGATAAATTAACAGCGTGCTAATTAATTAAATCGCATGGGAAATAAACCGGTGTAACGTTCAAATCATGAACATTAATGAATTTTCAAGTGAAAAATTCATCAAAATAAGATGCATTTTTGGTTGGTCAGGGTGAGTTGGAAAATGTTTAATTTAGTTGCATTAGTTATGAATTAGATTTGGCATGAGGTACCTGTCTCGTTTTAGCCTATCCCTCTTTCTCTCTAAATTTTAAAATCAAATATTTCACCAATTAAAATATTTTACTCTCAAATATCTCCAAAACAATAAAAATTAAAAAGTTATCGGCCGATTTTTTTAAATTAAAGCCCCAAACAATGGTATCGCGGCGACGATACAGTATGTTTTTAATTTTTTAGATATTCAAATAGAATTTTAATTTAGATTTTTCTCTAAGAACAAAAAATACATGTTACGAAGTTGCGCATCCGGGGAATCGAATCCCGGTCAGTACCGTGGGAGGGTACTATGATACCACTACACCAGATGCGCAAGGCAGTGATAACTTTCATAGAAATAAGTTCTTATAATAAACACAAGAAACAACCACGTCAATCGATTGCAACCTTCTATTGGAAAAATGCTCGATTCAGCGAACAAAAATTGCTGCTGTAAAATAATGTGAAGAGTGATGTTATAATAGAAGGTAGTTTAATTTTAAAACTGATAGAATTTATAGTTGGATTTAAAATATATGACGAAATGAATTTTTGTTCATATCCTTCCCATTCCCAATCTTTGCTCGGAAGGAAAGAATTAGGCACAAAATGGCAATTAGACGGAACCACAGCTTCATACCGGATGCCATGCACAGCCTCAAGTTTGGTGTAGCCGAGTTAGTATTCGGATGACAGAATTCCTTCATTAAGTGGGCATGGACACGGGCTTCTTCCACACCACAAAGGGATTTAGGTTTAAGCCATCCAAGCTTTACCATATTGATTGAACTAAAGCAGACAGACCATGTGCAAGGTTCTATATAACTTTATAGATTGACCAACCCTATTCTATTCTATCATCTTAATTGACTGTTTTTCGGTTGGCCACATCAACTTACTCCATAACTAACTGATGGGCAAACCAAATCACTTATCACTACATTGCAAAAATGCCAAAAATGTAGTGGTTAGCTGAAATTGTTGGATACAAATAAATGGAAAAGGAGATGGAGAGAAAAGAAACTCCATTGTGAATAAGACTTTAGTCCCATATTGAGAGTTTCAAGGCATCTTGGTTGGTTTAAATTTATTCACAAGCATGTGAATTGTGAACAAATACATGGGGAGAGACTCTCTCTTATGCGTGGGTAGGCACGTGGTGCAAATCCATTGCTCGAATTTGCATTGAATCAAGCTGACTCGTGTAAAAATCATTTAGGCGGCGTTTGGTTTACTCCAGTTTCTATTTTCATTTTCCAGAAAACCGCATTTTCTCTTTTTTTTTGAAAAATGGCTTTATTTCATTTTCTAGTTTTACAGAAAACGCTATATCTTTTTCTGGAAAACAAGACTGGAAAATACAAACCAAACACGTTTTTCAGAAAACCGCATTTTATACGGAAAATAAAAATGGAAAACAAGCAAACCAAACACCTCCTTATTTTTTCGTTCCTTCTTCGTTCTTTTCCTCCTCGACGCAGAAACCTCCGCCGAGCCCTAAATTCCCGATCTCCGCTCCTCCCTCACGTCACCCGACGCCACCGACTGTCGGTAGCCCCTCTCCACAAGCGAAACCTGAGATCTTCTTCCTCGCGTGAGGGAAGCCGACGTCGAGGCCACCACGGATCTCCCTCGTCTTCCTTGCTCTCGCGTGATGCCTTTGCCCTACCTCTGCACCTTTCTCGCGCGAGGATCACTCGCCCGATCCATCTAGTAGATGAGCATCGCCAATTGAAAGCATTGCCTTTCTCTTCGACGAGCCGACGCCAGTGTTCCACTGCGAGTTTCCTCTTTGCGATTTCACACGACCAAACCAGTGTTCCTCACCTTCTTTTCTACTTTCCTACTGAGATCCACCGCCGGTGCGCCTCAGGTAAGTCCAGTACAATTAGGCGTTCATTTGGGATGGATTGTTTGCAAATATTATGTGGAATAGTAGTGATGTATTAGTTGTGTTCAGATTTCCTATTTTGACATTAATTATGGTCAAGATTTGGTTCTATTGTTGATCTGCTGTCTATTCTATTGAGATGTTGGATAGTCTGGGGTTTCTGTTTAGGTTGGTTTGATGTGTTTGGGATTCATATGTGAAAGGTTGAAAATGAGGTATTGAGGATTGAATTGATTCCATGGTAACGTAGCAATTCCGATTTGGAAGATGTCGTGAGCAGCATGTTTTGTTGTTGCTAGTCTGTGTTGCGAACAGTGGCAATTTTTGTGTGGACGTAGGAGTTTAGCTAAGTTGAAGTGTTAGTTGATCAATTGTGCTTGAAGTTTATGAGTAGGATATGAGTCAAAAGGAAAATTGGTGTCATTGTAATGTGCAACTTGAATTCCTTTGAACTTGTAGTGTACTTGTCGTGAGCCATACAAGTTTAATTGGACTTTTGATATCTTGCCATGGATCACTAATTGTTAGACTTGGTTAATAAGGATTAGATCATTCAGTCTAATTATGAATTAATCATTCAATTAGGTTAATTTAATAAATATTACAATTAGGACGATTTTAATTAATTTGACATTTAGTTTAGTTGGTTGTTATATATATATATATATATATATATATATATATATATATAGTTATTTGTTTATATGTTGTCTAGCTACTTTTAATAATTTTTATAATAGTTAAACTTTCTTATTAACACAGGACCTTGATTCGGAATTATTCGGTTGATCGTGAGTGATTCTCTCCGATACGCACACCATAATTATAAGGCGGGTACTTCTCCTTTGCTTCATATAGATTATTAAACTTAAATACATAACTATTTTATTTCTGAGTAGGACTGTTTTATCTTATCTTTGACTTTGATATCATCGTTGATACTTTTCTTTGCTTGGTCTTTGAGATACTCAAATTTATGTCAATACAGTCTCATCTGTTGACTTCTTGATCCGTAATGTACCGCTTGTATGCGAATACTTAGAAATAATTATTAAACACAAGTAGGATTTGGTTGATATTAGAGAAACTCTATCCGGTAGATTAGTTGCATATTTAGTGATTCTAGTATTTATGTATTGTATCGTTGCATAGTTGTCACTTGGTTGATTGTGCATTTAGTATCATGCACAATATCTGCATAGTTGCATGTTGACAAGTATTGATTTTCATATGGTTAAGTTCTTCGTTAGTCATTTAGCTGCTCTGCCCACTCAACCACTTATAGATATAGTGGTAGTTGCTAGAGTGTGAGCAGCTGTCTTGTTATGTTACACTCGATCACTCATAGGTAGTAGATGTTGGAGTTGTAGGCAAACAGTTGACTCCCTCACCGTTGTTTTCAAAGGATACCAGAGTCGTTGGTGGCTCCTCCTTTTTCCTGGGGTTTTTAGAGTAGTTGGCTCCCAAGCATCCTGTCCACTTTTTTTTTTTTGTAAAATTTTTTTTTGTTTTTTTTAATGTAATAATAACTCGTTTCAAACATTATCAAGCATACATAACTGTCTAAATAATGGTACAACACCATATCAATTTCATACTTGGTTTTGCAAGACGTGACATGTCTGTTAAACACAAAATCAGAAGCAATTTCATCTCATCTAATTATAAACCCTAAGATGAAGCATTCAGCGCAAGGAAAGAAGAACAATACATCTAATTATCAGGAAGTTGCTCAAACCATCTTCTAACCTTTTGACCAGATTTACTTGCATCTTTACCGTTGGTTGGATTGCGGCGTGAAAATTTGGAACGGTATTGCTCAATTAGCATATCCAACTTATCTACTATTTCCCCCCCTGATGAGCCCTTTCTCCTCTTAGGTTTTCGAGTCGGGTTTTGATGTCCCAACCCGCCATCAGGCTCAGTTGTGCTCTTCCTTTTCTTAGTCTCACCAGATGTATCCATCTGATTCTTGTTTGGTTTTTTGACTTGAACAACTCTTCCACCCTGTATCGCGTTGGACTCTGATTCCAACCCAATATGCTTAGATTTAGTGGAAGGAATAGCTTTGCATCTTCTACCAGCTTTATTAAGTTTCTTGTTCTGTTTAGCAGCATCCCTAACTTTTACATCTGGATCAGTGTCCTGGGAAGTCAACCTTGGTTCAACTCTGGGCTCTTCAGCAGTTCCCGATGGTTGGGCTGATCTCTTGTGGAGTGTTCGGCACTTTGCTTTCTTGGATTCCTCACCTGCATTGTCTCTGTCGCCCCCTTTGGTTTGATTGCGAAACACAGCTAAATTATGATTATTCTCCTTGGACTTAACAACTTATACTAGTGATAGGGATGGAAACAGGCCAGGCCAGGCCAGACTTTCACCTTAACAGGCCAGGCCTGTATAATAGCAAACAGGCCTGAGCCTGGTCTGTGGCCTGTTATAGGCTTTATTCTAGGCCTGAGCCTGGCCTGTTCAATAGCCTGGCCTGGCCTGTGGCCTGTTTACAAAGTCTGTAATTTAATTCGATTATCCAAAATACTTCTAATATATAAAATATAATAATTCAATTCGAATATTTGATTATCCAAAATACTAATTTAACAAATTAGTTAAAAATACCATAAATATATATATACCTTCAAAAGTAAATATATAAAATATGTATAATTTAACGAAAATAGATTTGTGGTGTATTGGTTAGTAGGGTGTAGATAAGAGTTTGGTCGTAGAGGTCTAAGGATCAAAACGTTATTTTGACAATTTGTATAATGTTTTAACAGGCCCAGGCCGGCCTGTCAGGCCTCATAGGCTTTATATTGAGCCTGAGCCTGGCCTGATAAGGAAAACAGGCTTTTAAATAGGCCTGATAATTATTTTATTTTTAAACAGGCCAGGCCAGGCCAAATACAGGCCAGGCCACAGGCCCTTGACAGGCCGCCTGACCTATTTCCATCCCTAATCGTTGGAGTGCATATAGTTGTCACAGCCCCACCCACTCGGGCACACAAATGTGATGTGATGACGATTTGATTGGCGTCAGGGGTGACACATGTTATTACATCATATGCATTTATTGCATTTTACATTTTCTTATATTTGTTGCATTTATATGAGTTATGATTACTGCATTTGATTGACATGCATGTATGTTTTGTTATTGCACTATCATTCCATTTCACATATGCCTAGATGTTATCTGTTTTCAGAGACTGTACACTATTGCTTCTTTCTACTTGTTATACCTTAATTATGCCATGTATTTATCCACTCTTATACCCGTAGAGTCCGCCCAGACTCACCACCTCTACCATCTTAATTCTGATTCAGATAGCAGATTGATGGATTACTTGGAGCCAGGAGAAGGATCCAGTTGTCAGTCCCATGGCGTCGAGCGTATTATAGTTTTTTCGTATTTACTTTATTTTCGCACTTTTGTTATTTTTGCATTTAGTTCATTAGACTGGTATTTATCTTTTCAATAGACTTATGTATAGTCTGGTGGGTTGCTCTTTGAATTTAAATTGGAGTTTTAATTTGGATATGAGCTCTCTTTTAATTCTATCTTTCTTATCGATATTAACTGCGTGGTTGTGGAGCATATGTGACTATTATGACGTTAGTCATCTGAGGCCGTGCTATATTTTGTGAGATATTATGTATAAATGTTTCAGATTGTCCGCCATATAGGGAAGATACTGCTCGATTTTCGAGGGAACGTGAGCCTCTGAGGATGTGACACGACCTTCTTGTGTTGAATGCAAAATCAGTCGGGGCAAAATTTATGCAAGTGAATAAACCCTATATAAATTACTGTATGGGTTTAAACCCTATATAAAAAGGCTGCGACTAAGAGCAAAATAGGATATAAAGAAAAAATTGTCTTCCACCTTCGTTTCCCAAATCTTCCGTGTGTTCCTGCTCAGCGAATTACCCGTGGTAGCAACCGGTGCTTGGTTGTGTATATGGTCCTGCTGTTGTATCTTGGAAACAGACTTCCATCAAAACCTTGAAACACAATCGAAGGAGGATAAATCTGTTTTAAGGAAAGTGTATTATGCAGGCATCAGCAACTCGGGAGATCCAACCCAGGAGTCTCCAGTTCTAGAGTTTGTACTTAGACTCTGGAGTCAACACTCTACAAGGAAACTCAGGTCTTTCAGGCCACTCCATAAATAAGTTGAAATTATTTTTATAATTTCAATTTAATATATTATCTCCGACAAATATCTCCTACAAAAATATCTAAAGAATAAGGAGTGATCCTGTCGACAAGTGAAGATCGATTTTCGCTCGGATGACTATGTCTGACCAAGACGACCCGGTCTGTTGTAACTCGGGGGGTCGGACTCGGGCTCAAATGAGGACAAGGCTCGAGTCACTCGGCTTGGACCAAAATGGGGCTCACAAAGTAATGGCGTGGTTGCAAAGTGGCAGCAATCCCTTTCCTGGAGCCCCAAGGGGGTTTATATAGGGGGAAGAAAGCCCTCTGCCATGTCAGAGATGTCCTGTCTCATTAAGGATGAGTCGGTTGGCAGACTGAACCTGTGGCAGCATTACGGACCCTGTGAGACTGCCACAGTCGTCTGACACCCTGTCTAAACTGCCTCTTCTAATTCTCATTAACATTAGGCGGCTTTGTCAGGCGGTTGTGTCAGGTGATGATTATGTCAGAAGTCTGCTACCTTATTATTGCAGAGGGGATCCCCTAATCGCTCGGTCGGCTCACCATGACCCATAGTTCAGGTCGGTCGGGTAAGTTTGGGTCCTAAGCCTCTACACACAGGGCGAACTCAGGGCGCTCAGCTAGAGACACCCGAGCTGAGTGATCGACCTCAGGCGACTGACCCTGAGTGACCGACATCGGGTGACTGACCCGAGCGGCTGACCCCGAGTGGTCGGCCCTGAGTAGCTAACCTCGGGCGACTGGCCCGAGTGGCCTACCCCGAGTGGCCGACCCCAAGTGGTCGGCCCCGAGTAGCTAACCTCGGGCGACTGACCTGAGTGGCCGACCCCGAGTGGTCGGCCCCGAGTAGCTGACCTCGGGTGACTGACCCGAGTGGCCGACCCCGAGTGGTCGGCCCCGAGTAGCTGACCTCGGGTGACTGACCCGAGTGGCCGACCCCGAGTGGTCGGCCCCGAGTAGCTGACCTCAGGTGACTTTGATTCCGACCATCTGAGCCCGAACCGAGGCCTTATTTGCCTTGACCTCCCTTCTTTCTGCTGAGCCTCAGGCCCTGCTCATAAGATCGGGGACAACCCTGCTTAGTCTTTCCCGATCCGGGTCACACTCAATCGAACCCGACCGGGCCTCTGATCCTTCTCCGAAAACCACTCGACAGGATCACAAGCCTCCCCTTCAAGTCTAGTCGAAGGAGGCTCATAGTCCGACTGACTAGGCTCTGGCCCGGTAGGCCGAACTCCTCTTCGCATTCCCGAGCGTCGCCTCGCACTCCTAATCTTCTCCTTTAAATGCCAAATATTCTGTCAAATCACCCATTAATGCAAGGCCATGTGTTGCCTCCCGACTGGGAACCTCCGACATCGAGGCGTCATCGGCATGGCTCGCGTGGTGTCAGAGCGGAGTTTCAGGGCCTCGGGAAATAGCAAGAGATGGATGGCCCGGATTTGAGCCCGCCTTTTTCTCCTTCTGCATCCAACGGTCCTCATTGTTGTGTCCCGGTATAAATAGTCCCACCTCTTCATTTTCACCCTTCTTCCCCCTTGCCTCCTGTTTTTTATTCCGTTTCTCGTCCGATCTCCGCCGCCCAACTTCCTATTGCAGAATCTATCTGATACTATTGCAGAATTTAAACCTAGTTAAGCAGAAACGATGAAGAAACGAAAATTAAACATTCTAATACGAATTGTAATGAAACAGAAATGACAGAAATGAGAATTAACAGCTACAAACAATGAAATTAGCTAAAGAAATCTACTCCTCAATGCTTCCCTAGCTCAAGATTTCTTTGTTCGTCACGCAAAGGCTGGCCTCGAACCCCTAAGCTCAGCAATTCGCTGAAAAACAGCTCTGCTCGGTAAACTCTGCTCAAACTTCACAGTTGGGGAAATCCAATCCGAATCCCTTCGATCTCAAAGGATGGGATGGCGATGAAGATTTGACGATCCTCTGAGCTCACCTGAGAACCCCTACAAGCAGCTCAGATGGTCGGAAATGGCTTGTGGAAGCGATCCAAGTGATCGGACCACAGAGCTGCCGAAACCCTCAAACAGCTCTGTCCGGCGCGAATTCGAGTTGAATTCTCCAACAAAACTATCCTCCAGCGATCCAAATCTTGATCCAGATGAAAAATTAAGAGGTCGCGCCCCTTGGATTGAAGAACTACGGAAGAAAATGCTAAGAACACGAAGAAACCTACTGTAGTGGCGAAGACGCGACGACGAAGGAAGGCTGGAAATTTTTGATTAAATACATTAGAAATGGATGGCCCAGATCGATTTGGCTGAATCCAACGGCTGATCTTGCTCTGATTTGATCCAAATTTTAATGATGATGATCTAGGGTCAGGATCTTCCTCGTGGTAGCTCGGATCCTCCAGATGTGCAACGGATGGTCCAGATCAACTTAATCTGTGAATGGACGATCCAGAGCCCTCCTTGCTTGATCCAACGGTTGATTGAGCTCTGATTGGAATGAAACCTTCAGATCTTGATCATAGTGCTTGATCAACCCTAACCCTAGCTCGGATTGCTTCAGATCTTCCCGGATGGCTCAGATCTAGCCGCTCTTGAATCGGACGGCTCGGATTAATCGTAAGCTTGACAATTCGATCCGGTTCACTTCCGACTCAAGTTTGACCCAATATGCTCTAGGTCCAGGATCCTTTCATGCCTACAAAAATATATCAGAAAATTAGTGGCCAAATGATCCAAAAATGTGTAAATTTGCAATTAAGTCCAAAATAAAAAGAAATCCTAAAACCTAGGGCAATTTCACAATTAAGCAATAAAAACATAGGTCAAACATGGATTTTAGCAACTCAAATGATCAATAAAATGGTATCTATCAATGATCCTAGGAATTGGCAACCCCCACTCGTGCTTTTCCGATCCAACTTACATCCAGTGTAGTCGGAATCGGTATAGCCAATTAGGTCAAATGATTCGGTACGGGGGTACCATAGACCAACACTAATTGTGCCCTTAAGATATCTCAAAATCCTCTTAACAGCGATTAAGTGAGATTCCTTGGCACAAACTTGGTACCTAGCACACATACCCACAGCAAAAAGTATATCAGGTCGACTAACTGTGAGGTATAGTAAACTACCTATCATGCTCCGATATTGAGTCAAATCAACAGGTTTACCACTCTCATCATTGTCTAATCTTGTGTTTGTAGCCATGGGAGTGGTTACCTCTTTTGAATCACTCATATTGAATTTTCGAAGCATCTCTTGAGTATACTTCGATTGGTGCACATGGATCCCATCTCGGGTTTGTTTGATTTCAAGTCCAAGGAAGAAAGTCAACTCTCCCACTAGACTCATTTCAAATTCACTTTCCATGTGTCCAATGAACTCATTTAAAGAGCTCTTATTATTTGAGCCACAAATTATGTCATCAACATATACTTGGGTTACAACTATATTGTCACCATCTCTACGTAGAAATAGTGTAGGGTCTATTTGGCCTCTAACAAAGCATTTTTCAATTAGGAACGTCGACAACCGCTCATACCAAGCTCGGGGTGCTTGTTTAAGGCCATAAAGTGCTTTCTTGAGCTTGAACACGTGGTTTGGGAATTCGGTACTCTCAAACCCCGGAGGTTGTTCGACATAGACCTCTTCTCTAATTAAACCATTTAGAAAGGCCGATTTGACATCCATTTGATATAGCTTGAAACCCCGATGTGCTGCAAATGCAAGCATCAATCGGATGGACTCTAATCGCGCCACGGGAGCATAGGTCTCATCATAATCAAGGCCTTCAACTTGACTGTAGCCCTTGGCTACTAAGCGTGCCTTGTTTCTAATGATTTCTCTCTTATGGTTCAATTTATTTTTGAAGACCCATTTGGTTCCAATGATGGTGGTCTTCTTAGGTCTAGGGACTAAGTCCCAAATCTGACTCCTTTCGAATTGACCTAGTTCATCTTGCATTGCAATGATCCAATCGGGATCATTTAATGCTTCATCAATTTTCCTAGGTTCAATTTCGGAAATTAAAGAAACTTCATTAGCCTCATTCCTAAAGAATGATCTAGTTCTAACCCTATGATGGATGTCTCCAACAATTTGATCTTGGGGATGACTAGAGGCTAATCTAGTTTGCCTAGGTGTTGGTGGTGCTTCTTGAATGGTTTCACTAGACACAAGCTCAGCCTTAGGATCCGGCTGACCTATGGGTTGTCTAGGCTCACCGTCATCGGATTCATCACCATCAACAACGTTTTGACTCTCATTCAAACTTAGTCTCATAAGTTCGAATTGGACTTCATCTTCTGGTTGTCCATTGACTTTTGGAATTTCTTCAAAGATAACATCAGAAGATTCTTCAACCAGTCTAGATTTCTTATTGTAGACTCGGTAGGCTTTGCTAACTAGGGAGTACCCGACTAATATCCCTTCATCAGCCTTTGCCGTGAACTTTCCAAGATGGTCCTTGGTGTTTAGGATGAACACCTTACAATCAAACACCCTAAGATGTTTAACCGTAGGTGATCTCCCAAACCAAAGTTCATGGGGAGTCTTACCTAAGAATCTATGTATGAGAACTCGATTTTGCACGTAGCAAGCCGTGTTTACAGCTTTGGCCCATAAGTAACTCGGTAATGAGTACTTATTGAGCATGCTTCGGGCAGCCTCTTGTAGAACACGGCTCTTCCTCTCTACAACACCATTTTGTTGTGGTGTTCTAGGAGTGGAGAACTCATGTCTATACCCTCTATCTTGACAAAACTCTAAAAATCGTTGGTTTTGAAATTCACCTCCATGATCACTTCTTATTGTCTTAATTGTTGATGATTTTTCATTTTCAACTCTTCTACAAAAAGAAATGAAAACATCTAAGGTTTGGTCCTTATACTTAAGAAAATAAGTCCATGTATATCTAGTAAAATCATCAATGATAACAAAGCAATATCTACTTCCATTCAATGATATGATAGTGCTATAATCAAACAAATCCATATGAAGTAAATCCAAAGCAGTTGAAGTACTTACAGTGTTTTTACCTTTATGTGCAGATTTTGTTTGCTTACCCATTTGACATGCATCACAAATCTTTTCTTTCTCATACTTGATGCTTGGTAAGCCACGGACTAATCCCTTGTTAGCCAACTTCCGGATATTCTTCATGTTCACATGTGCTAGTCTCCCGTGCCAAAGGGTGGACTCCTCTTCTTTTGACATGAGACACTTAGCAGAAACATTAGTAGCACTTTTAAATGAAACTTGATAAATATTGTCTACTCTTGTTCCTACTAGTACTGTGTCCAAGGTGTCATGTTGTCTAACTAGATATTGACTTAGTTGGAAATCAATTGTGTAACCCGCGTCACACAATTGACTGACACTCAGGAGATTAAATGTCATCCCCTTAACTAGAAGGACATTTGAAATTCTAAGACATTCGGATATTTGAATGTCTCCTATTTCTATGACCTTAAGACTACCATTGTTACCAAATGAAACATTACCTCTACTTTTTCTTTGAAGGGTAGTAAACAATGATCTATCCCCGGTCATGTGTTTGGAGCACCCACTATCAACGAACCAAGTTGATAGATGCTCCCCCTCAATCATAACATACACAATTCGAAAAATAGAAGATTTAGGTACCCAAACCTTGGGACCTAAAACACCTACCAAACAAGACTTAGACACCCATGCCTTGACAACTTTCTTTTGAACCTTGGGTGTCTTAGATTGTCTCATATCAGTCCTAGACATCAAGGATACAAATGAAGGTTCTTTGGGTCGGTAACCAATACCGGCCCTATTGTAGACTGCCCTTTGGGCATTCAAAATCATGTCTAGGGTCTTTGAGCTTGTTGAGAACTTCTCAAGAATATTCTTGAGTCTCTCAACTTCACTCTTCAATGATTTGTTTTCTTCCTCTAACAATTCAACATGCAAATCGTCTACATCCTCATCCCTAGAGGATTTTAAATGATCAACCTCAATTTTCAAAGATTTAATCTCAACCTCTAACATTTCAACATGCAAGTCGTCTATGTTCTCATCCCTAGATGACTTCAATTGTTCAATTTCTAATTGTAATGATTTAACCTTATTTTTTGACTTTTTCAACATATTAGTTAAGCATGCAATTGCTCTATAACATTTCTCAAGTTCGGGAGAGGTTACCTCTTCATCATCCGAATATGATGAAGCCGCATTTGATGAGTCGAGGGATTCATCACTTCTTTCTTCTCCTCCAAGAGCCATGAGTGCCACATGCCGTGTACTCTTCTCCTCCTTTTCTTCATCGGATGAGCTTGAGGAAGATTCATCCCAAGTGGCCTTCAAGGCCTTCTTCTTCTTCTTTGATTTCTCCTCTTTCTTCTTGGATTTCTCCTCCTTCTTCTTTAGCTTTGGGCATTCACTCTTGAAATGCCCTTTCCTGCCACACTCATAACAAGAAGCATTAGACTTATCAACTCTAGCTTCACTTGGGTTACCTTTACCCTTGAAGCGTTGACCCTTCCTCATCATCCTTCGAACAAAATTCGCCATCTCGGAGGAAGAAGACCCGCTGCCATCTTCCTCGGAATCAGAATCGGATTCGGAAGAGGATGATGATGAAGAGATTTCCTTCTCCTTCTTCTTATTGGATCGTTCCCCTGCAACTAAGGCAATCCCCTTCTCCTTGGGGCCTTTGTTAGCCATTTCATACAATTCCATTTCACAAAATAAATCATCTAATTTGACAATTGATAAATCCTTGGAAACTTTGTAGGCATCCACCATGGATGAACACAAAGCATTCCTTGGAAATGCTTTCAACACATACCTCACAAGGTCGCGATTCTCGACCTTTACATCAATAGAATGAAGATCATTGAGGACTTCCTTGAACCGGCTATGTAGCTCACTTACGGTTTTATTCTCCTTCATGGAGAGATTTTGAAGTTGGTTGAGGAACAAGTCCCTCTTGGCAATTCTTGAATCTTGGGTGCCCTCGTGGAGTTCTATGAGCTTGTTCCACAAATCTTTTGCACTTGTGAATGGACCAACCTTGATGAGTTGGTCTTTGTTCATGCCGCATTGTAAGGTGACCACCGCCTTCGCGTCGGCCTCACTCTTTCGAGTTTGTTCAGTCGTCCACCGCCAAGATTCAAGTTCCTTGCCTTCATCATCCTTTGGAGGGGTAAAACCCTCCTTCACCGCGAACCAAGTGTTGATGTCCATCTTTAAGTAATACTCCATCTTCGATCTCCAATATTGAAAATCTGTGCCATCGAAGAAGGGAGGTCGGGTGGTGCTAAAGCCTTCTCTCAACGCCATGGATGATAGCTCTCGGTTGTTAATCCGCTTGTACAGAGCCCCAAGCTCTGATACCACTTGTTGGAACTTGGATGGCTAGAGAAGGGGGGTGAATATAGTCGGACACTTGCCGTTTAGCACTTATCGAAATTTCTGCAACTCAAAGGTCAGTAGCACAGCGGAAGCACAAGGAAAACAGAGTATGCAGAAAACTAAAACTAAGTTAATCACAAGAACAAAAACGCTAATAAGAGGATTTACAAGATTCGGGGATAACTTGCCCCTACTCCTTGGCGTGCCCGTAAGGTGGGCGATCCCTTGATCATCGGCAGATCAAGTCCCGGAAAATTCGGATAGAAAGCAACCTCCTTCTCGGTGGAGTAACCTCTCCACAGCGTTTCAACAAAGATAGAGTTTTAAGCACAATGAAACACAAGAAAGATCTTACTCAGCACTTAGGACAGACAAGAACACAAGCAGCGCTTCACTCGAGCTCCACCCAGCGACGATCTCACGCAAGAACTCCCTTCTTCGTGTCTTCTCGCTGATGGACTCACCAAGCCTCTTGTTTCTTCCTCCAAGTGCTCAAGTAAGGGATGATTGCTTCAAAGATTGCAGCTGCTTGCTCATGAACGATGGAACAGCAGAGAATACAAGCACGCAGTGTTACTGATCAGAGTTGTGGAGACTTGTTCGCCACCAAGCGCTTAAGTCCTTCCACTCTTCCAGGTCACCACCTCACTGCAGCCTCCAGCTGCTCTCCTGCAACCACCAGCCACTACTGAGCTCTTCTGGACTCCCTTAGCCTCCCTCAGACCAGCCCCAGTCAGCAGCTCCAGCCAGCGTCCGTTGCAACCTGAGATGGAAAACGGACAAACCTGCTCCAAGGAAAGGCCTCCATTGACTCTCCTTGAGTGTTTGAATCCTTCCCTGTCACCTGCAGCTTAATCAGAGCATTAGCACAGCATATCAAGCAGAAAATCGAGTATCAGAGATTAAGCGCAGAGAATCAGATACGTTCAGACGCGATCAGAGCGTCTGACAGTGCATTTTGAATTAAAGTGATCGGTCACCGGACTGATCCAGGGCTCGTGGGTCGGTCACCAGACCGATCCACCGCTTTACTGGGACTCCCAGCTTTCGCGATGACACAGGCCTGATCGGTCACCAGACCGATCAGAGTGAAGCCTTATCTGTCACCAGACCGATCAGAGTGAAGCCTGATCGGTCACCAGACCGATCAGAATAGCCTCTGACCGATCAGGCTCAAGCTTGATCGGTCCACTTCTGAGTGAACAGTAATCGTGGATATCAGATCCTAAGTCGTGGATCGGTCACCAGATCGTTCAGGAGCTGATCAGCGGGGGAACTCAACTCACTGAGTGCTCCCTGATCGGTCACCAAACTGATCAGGAGCAAAGCAGTGAGGAAGCTGCCTGCTCCCTGATCGGTTACCGGACCGATCAGAAGTCAAACAGTGAGGCAACTGCCTGCTCCCTGATCGGTCACCAGACCGATTAGGAGCCGCACAGTAGGTTCCCAACCTCACTGTGTGCTCCCTGATCGGTCACCAGACCGATCAGTCATCGCTGGATCGGTCACCGGACCGATCCACGAAGGAGCAGCCCGCCAACTTCCCTGATCGGTCACCAGACCGATCCAGGGACTCAAACCTAGCCCTTCAAGCTAGGATTTCATCCAACCTAGCCCTCCAAGCTAGGACTTTTTCACCTAACCCTCCAAGTTGGGAATTTTCACCTAACCCTCAAAGTTAGGATTTTTCACCTAGCCCTCCAAGCTAGGACTTTTCACCCAACCCTTCCAAGTTAGGACTTTTCCACACCTAGCCCTCCAAGATAGGATTTTTCACACCTAACCCTCCAAGTTGGGACTTTTCACCTAACCCTCCAAGTTAGGACTTTTCACCTAGCCCTCCAAGCTAGGACTTTTCACCCAACCCTTCCAAGTTAGGACTTTTCCAACCTAGCCCTCCAAGCTAGGACTTTTTCACACCTAACCCTCCAGGTTAGGATTTTCCAACACCTAGCCATCCGAACTAGGATTTTCAGCACCTAACCCTCCAGGTTAGGATTTTCCAACACCTAGCCCTCCAAGCTAGGATTTTCCATACCATGCTTAATCCCCGATCAGGACTTAATCATAATCAAAATCATCAACCTAAACTAAAATTGATGTCAACACCAAAATAACAATCAGGGTCAGACTGCGTCAACAGTGGAAACAAAAGGCATGATGCACGTTTGTGTAGACTTTTCTAACTACTGATATAATACCCCGATGTCTATCTGATACTATGGTGATTGAGTGATCATCGACAGCGAAGAACCTCTTTGTATGCTCCAAAAACCACTCCCATGCAGATCCACATTCAACTTCAGCTATTGCGAAGGCAACTGGGAGAACATTGCCATTACTATCAATCGTCGTTGCAATCAACATTACTCCCGGATACTTTCCTCTTAGGTGTGTGACATTAATTCCGATAAGTCTACGCAAATAAGACCTGAACACCCTTCGGCAAGCACCAAAAGCCCAAAAATACCGCTGAAACTGATTGTCACCATTCCTGCATAGTGCCACATACGTTTCAGGATCTCTAGCTCTTAACTCACGCAGATATTGTGGAAGATCTCTGTAAGCCTCATCATAATCTCCAACAACCTTTTTCAATGCTTTCTCCCTAGCTATGTATGCTTTTCTGTATGATATGGTCACTCCAAATCTAGTTTTAATATTTGATATAATCATACTTAGTTTGTATTATTCATTATGAAGAAATTGCTCTTCAACAAAAGAAGCAACAAATGATGAAGAGCATGCATGATGATCAACACTTTCCCTAACTGTTCCACATTGGTGTTCCTTTATATATTTTGTAACAGTGAACTCTACTTCTCCCCTTGCTACTACTCTTCATGTACATGGTTGGTTGAAGCACACTGCTTTAACTCTATTTTTTCGGGTGTCAACTGGGTTATATCTCATATGCTTAACCATGACATGTTTGACAAGTGCATTCTTGAATTCTTCTCTAGATGGAAATATCTACCCCACAAAAAATTCATGCCCATCTCTTGCCTCTACCTCTCCAATTGGCCCAGCAAGCAATCGAGAATTCAAAATATAAGGATCTTCAGCTAATAGAAACTCCTCCTCTAAGTCACTGTACTGATCTGGGAGGAATTCATATTGCTCAATCTGCATATCATCGGCTTGGAATTCTAGTACACTTGTAATGAGTTCTAATTTATCTGCATTTCGGATTTCAATTCCTTCCTCCCCACTCCAGGCTGCCTCAAAGAATTCAACAACTCTTGTAGAAGAATTCAAACCCTTACCTTCTAGATTAGTTGCTTCTTCATTTAGATCAATTGTCAAATTTCTTGTAATTTCTGATCCATTCCCTGTGACAACATTATCATCAAGAGTATTCCATATCTCGGATAGAATTTTATCAACAACATTATCATCCCTGAAAAATAAATTACAATTACATTTTGCAAACTTTGAAAATCATAATCAAGGACCTAGGGAGGCCTGAGGCCCTGAAATCAGTATATTTCAGGCCCTTGGAGGGCCTGAAATCCTTTGATTCAGGCCCTCCCAGGCCCTCAAATCCAATGATTTCAGTCCTTGGAAGGGCCTGAAATCTTTTCATTTCAGGCCCTGGAGGACCTGAATTCCTTTTATTTTAGGTCCTCCCAGTGCCTGAAAACAACATATTTCAGTCCCTCCTAGGGCCTGAAATCTAATGATATCATGCACTCCCAGGGACTGAAATCCTTTAATTTCAGGCCCTCCTAGGGCCTGATATGGTAAGATATCACCCCTAGGTCGAATTCAAGCATTTATTTATCTTAACTTTAACAAATTTCAGAGAACCATTATTATGTAATGCATATCACCCTTAGACTCCTCTAAACATAAAAATTGTAGAAAGAGTTGATAAGTATAAAACTAGGTCTGATACCATATCAAAAATGACAATCATACGTACATTACTATTTGTATTTGTTACCAATCTGTTGCTTGCTTTTTCTCTTTCAACATCTATCTTCCTCAGCTGCCTTGGTGATGAATTGAGTTGTGCAAGGTTGAAATATATACGTACCCCCGTGATGATTCGACTTGTGCAAGGTAGTAATATATATATATATATAGGCTGAGAAAATTTCCACTACCTGGACATCCGAACCACAAATTATTATTTTACTACAAAAGTGGTTCGGATGTCTCTAAAATATGAATCGAAAAAGGTATTTTATGACGGGAGGGGTATAATAGGAAGTTCACTTAAAGGGCTGCGCTCTTTGGTAAAATAGAAACCATGGTACGCGAATTGATAATTTTCAATTCTTAGGTACACCCTTTAGTAAATTGCCGTTTTATCTTCATTGTAGGTCGCTCCACAAATCCAGTAGGCCAATACTTGTTGTAAAAATCTGTAATTCGTTTCCAGAAAGTTTGGTCCTTTTGATCATTATCAATGATTGGATAGGTGCTAATATTGATCCATGCCTTTGCAAGGTGTATCTTTTCGTCCATTAATCACTTGGCTCGTTTGGTGTCACGCACACCAAAATTCACTTCATTGCCCAACTCTAGAACTTCAGATGGTGGTACTGATTCCTTGTTGTTGTCGGATACGTCTATGCTAGCCCTCCTTGATTCATCCGAGGGCACAAATGATGGTTGTGGAGAAAAATTCACACAATAAGGGGGTGTTGACTTGTTATGGACTGTCAATATTTGGGAGGATACATATAAAATTGAGGTTGAGGGATATTATTCAGAGGAGCCAATAAGTTTTGAGAGCTTTGAAAATTTGGAGGAAACGGTGGAATGTGTGAAACATTTGGAAAATTTTTGAGGTAGTGCATAAAAGTGAAGAATTGAGAATATTGACTATTACGACGATTATGTAAATTATACGAAGGAGTTTCAGAATTAGAAAATTTTTTAAAAGATCCACTATAATTTGAATATATTTTGAAAGAGAAAAATGATGAAATGGATTAGAAATAATGAAAATAGAATGATTTGGAGGTAGGATAAATGAGAAAATTTTAAAAGAGAAGATAGATATATATATATATATATATATAAAAAAAAAAAAAAAAAAATAATATATATATATATATATATATATATATATATGGGGCCCATCGTCTGTTAAAACGGTAAATTTACTTTAAATCCCTAATGACAAGTCAAATTCTGCATTCTGTCCCCATTTGAGTTTTTTGTTTGTATTAACTCCTTAATGGATTGAGTATAAAAGAGTGAAAATTGAGTATGTAGTTTCTTGATGTGGTGGATGCAACCTTACATACTCAATTTTATAACTTTTATACTCAACTTTCTTCAAATAATATTCACAAATATATCTTGTCAATCCCATCAGGGACTGCATACAAATAAAAGTTTTGATAGGGATTACATGTAAATGTGAGTTTGGAAGTGGGGAGTTTACGAAAATTTACCCCTGTTAAAACCTAGGTTCGATTATTCGAACCCTGATTTTATTTTTTGAAAAAAAAAACTTGGTCACAATGGTGGCTAGGTTTTTTAAAATCATGGTTGGAGATGCCCTAATTTTCTTTGCCACCGTGTCTTTCTATTTGCCAACGTTGCATGGGCGTCCAACTTCTTTTTCGATGAAAATTAGTCCTATTGCATGGGAGCCGTTTAATTTACACTGATTTGGCTCTACATTTTCCACCCTTATCCACAGCCACCGCTCTACCCTTCTTAATCGCCTCCAAGAAAAAGCCACGTCCAGAAGGTTCCTTGGAAGCCAGAACCTGCCGGCTACAGGAACACCGACATCGGCACAAGTACCTTGGAAGTTGGTGCGGCGGCAAAAAGAGGAGAAAGTAAAGGCCGACGGAGAGGAGCAGATATTCATCGCTGAGTTACCGCCATCATGAGACAAAGTGCCTGCATCATGAAATAAAAAATTTGGACTAGCTACGGCCAGGATAGCCAAGGCTTGGATCCATCTCCGCCTATGGATGGGTAACAACACTACTCTTTATCAATGTGTAATAAATATATAGGATGCGTTTAATTGAGAGTTATTTTTGATAATCTTAATTATTTGTCTAAAGTTATCAACAAAAATCTTATTTAGTTTAGATAATCAACGATTCTCAAATAATGATCGATGCTCGATACGTCAGTAAAAGGGGTATGCAATCCGAAATCGAAAAACTTTAGAAAAGTAAGGGTTTTTTTTATTCCGAGGTTATGAAACTTATCTTTCTAAAATTATCCTCCAATATTTACCTTAACAAAAAAGACATTATTCGCGGGGGACCACCGACAATGACGGCGGGCGACCACCGTCGGCGACCAGCGACCGGCGATCGATGACGACCGACGACTGGCAACGACGCCGGCGACCGACAACAACGATCGACGACCATTATTCGCGCCTGATGACCGACAACGATGGTTGGCGACCACCACCGGCGACCAGCCATTATTCGTGGCTGACAACTGGCAACAACAGCCGGCGACCACCGCCGACGGGCGACGACCGAGGGTACGAATATGTATATAATATCATCTTATTTTTTATTTTAAATTTATAAGCATATAATATTATTATACTTAAATTTAACTAAAAAATAATACGATAAAATATTATATTATGTGATCGATTATTACTTTCAAACAAATAAGATTTTATTTGATTATCTAAATTGAACTAAATAATTTTAAGTTATGTTTCATTCCCCATTACCTTAATTATATTATTACTTGGTAATTACATAATTAAGATTGTATTTGATAACTTAACCAAACACGTTCATAGAGGTAAATATTTAAGAAAATCCAATATAATTAACATCACTCATTTGTTTGAAATACATGAAAAAGATATAGTTTCTATGGGATATTAGGAAGTTTTGATTTGATACATTAAGCTTACAAAAATGTGGAGGGTACAATACATGTGGCGATCATGATTATATCATGCTATCCATGTGAATTTCATTTTTAAGGAACTAAACAATTCTGTGGTCTAGTTTGACTGATTAGACTCTGCCATTTAGTATTGTTCTTCGTATAATGCCTTAGATCGAAACACTGTTAAAATGAATTTCAATTGTAAAAGTTGACAACAGTTTATAATTAATTTTTCCAACTCTGATAATTCGTCCCAGATCAACGTGAAAAAAATAAATCATAAAAACTACTAATTCGGATATTGATTAATATGTAGAAAGGACAGACACATTAATTTTTTTAATTTAAATTTTCAAATCTCATGATAATATTTATATATTAATTATCAATCCATTTCTTAAAAACTGATGACGAATTGTGGGGCGACTTGAGTTAAAGTTACTTTAATGGGCGAATTATCGCAAGCGCGATTTCGAATTTATTCGACGGACGAATTGGCGAACTGAAGAAAGATCACTCAATTTCAAGATTAAAAAGTAGTCCACCTCCGAAATTAATCTGTTCTGAATATCTGAATTAAAAATAACCGAGAAAATCTTAGGCATATGGATTCACATAATATAGGACAAGGACAGACTTTATAATGAATTTTGACGGTAAGCTATTGGGCGAATTGCCGATTAATCGGATCTGTAAGGTCAGAATATGGATACCAAGATTAAAAATAAAAAAATAAAAAATAAACGAGAAAAATATAGATCACATCTTACAAAGATAAATTCGACTATCATTTCCCAATCAAAATATTCACCATCTGTTAATCAGCAGAACTCAGTTGCAGAAATTCCACAATCTAACGAATACTACAGCAGCAGGCATGAACAAGGGCCTCGTTTTACTCGTCTGTAAATGTGATGTTGGCCTATGATTATTTCTCGGCTTCTGCAGCCTTTTGTTCCTCTTGCTTCTTCCTTAGAGATGGAGGTGGCCGAACAACGATACTTCTCTTCCATTTCCTGTCGAGTTTCCTGGACAATCTTTTGTTTATTCCCTCCTCAATCTCCCTCTCCCTTTTTACTGTCAGCATTCGAGCAATCTACAAGAGATTATCAAAACAAGTAATAATATCCGCAAAATCTCCAAGAATAATGAATCTTTGTGAGCACCAATAGCATTGCCAAAAGCATCCTAATGATTCTATTAAGATGCTAACACAAAAAATGTGGATCCATACATGTATTCGAGTTTAGCAACTGGTCTGGTCACTAAAACTTGGGGCCTGGGGATGCTTATTATAACAGAGCTAGGACTGGAAGCTACAAAGAAAAGCACAAAGGGTTTTCCCAAGCCTCATAAGTTAAGATGTGTTTGCCAGATGATAATTCACCATATAAAATAATGAACACTAAGACTGCGTTTAGTTAGGGATAATATAATCCTGTTTGTAATGTAATTGAGCCTGTAATGTAATCTAGATTACATATTATTGACTTTGTAATTCAGATTACAGCACTGTAACTAGCTTTTGTAATGTAGATTACATTACATTATAATTTTAAAACTGTACCAAACAAAATAGTCAATTTTGTAATGTAATCTTGATTACATTACAAAACTGATTACCCCTTACCAAACGTAGCCTAAAGGTCTAATATAAAATTAAGATCAAAATGTTATAAGACAATATTAGTAAGTTTCTGTTATGCTATCCATGTGAAATTTCATTCTGAAGGGACTAAACATTGCCAACAGAGAATATTTGTCAAACTAGACTAATGTAAATACAAACCAAAAGTATGATCTCTCAACAAAGCATCCTTGTATATGCATGTTCATCTTAATCAATTTCATAGATCCATTGCATATGAGCCAACGCCAAGCATATACTGCATGATATTATATCCTTAAGCCACTACGGAATCTGTTATGAGAGTGTTAACCGTTCTTATGTATTACCTCGATGTAGAAACAACCTTATATTGCGTATATGACTTTTAATCCTTCACTTATAATATCAAACTTCCTATATTATTCCAATTTGCTCATGTCAGTTATATTAGTGGAATGCGGAGTCATGGCCAATTGTGAAGATACAATCGCACTCATACTAAATTTCTAGCAAAATGACTACACTTGATTGCAGCCTATGTTGCATGGATACAGATATGAGTATCGTATCGAATACGATACGGATACGATAAATTTTGAAAATATAAGATACGATACGGCTAGGATACGACAATCATATATATATATATATATATATATGAAATTGGAAAGTCATATTTCCTCAATCATAACATCTTAAGGGAGGCTGACTGCGAGTGTAGAAAGAGGGCGCCGACGGCTGCTGCAAAAAGAGAGGCAGGGGCGGCGACGATAACAGAAAGGGATGCAGGGGCGATGGCGACAACAGAAAAGGACGACGGTGGCGACTGAAGAAAGGGAAGAGGTGGGCAACAACGATAGAAAGGGAGGAGAGTTCGGGTGGCGGCAGAAGGGAGGCAGGGGCGGGTGAATAGGACATGACAAGGACACTGCAAGGGTGGGCGAATTAATTAATTTTTTAGGACAAGGGAACATTTTTAATCATATTTTATAAATAAAAGATAAAGTTTATAGTTATTATATTTACTTCATATATGTGTGTCAAATGAATAAGTATAATAATGCCCTTGAATAATAGGTTTTAATCTATATCATATCAACTGATTGAATCGATAGTGAGATGATGTAGATATATAGAACACTACTCTTAACTATTCCTGATCAAGCATTAATATACAGGGACAATATTAATGCGATGATACTAATATGTAAGTCAATTGATGACTTAGTCTTACAAATCATGGATATAGAATATCAAATTGAAACATGAATACGTATAATAGAATATGTATTGAATTGATCCGCTATGAGAAAGTTTTATGGATCGTTATATGAGTGTCATAAACTTTCTCATAGTCACTATTGACATGAATAGTCCTTAAACCTGAAGTTACTACGGTTCCCTACATAAGGAGTTGTATACTTTGGTATCGACAAACGTCACCCGTAACAGGGTGGACTATAAAGTCGATAACTGGGTGTGCAACAAATTATACGGAGGGATATGGGTGATGTAGATGGATCTATTCCTTCCATATGACGGGAATGATATCTGTGGACTCCTTAATCAAGTAGGACTATTAAATGCATGACTATGTTCAAATGAGTCAATGTGAGATATTGAGCTCATTTGGTTAAGTGAGTCTATTTGGAGATCAAAAAACATAAAGATTGATAAGAGGATGACATGGTCTATGCCTTATCGATCAATCTAGATATCAAGGATAGAAGGACAAAGTTATACAAGATAATAGACACGGAAAAGTTCGGTCGGATCTCGACATTCTTGTCACTTGGGTAGCAATGATGCATTGCTAAATGTTGCTCATTACTTATCTATCTAATGTGGTTTAGATACATTGCCAACGTTACAAGAGTCTATTAGGTCACACAAAATATGTTGTTTCAGAGATATATTGATTTTAGTTTGACTAAAATGTGGTGAAGTATAATATGAAATTGAATTAATTGAGTTAGACTCAAATGAATCAAATTGGACTATGAGATTGAATCTAATCCGAGTTGGGATTAGACTTAACCACTTAAGAAGGGTTAATGTTCATTAAAAGGTTAATAAATCATTATTAGAGAGGAAGACCAAGAGGCATAATATTCATGGGGTGAATAGAAGGTTAAAAGCCAAATGAAGATTAAGAGACTTTGGTATTTGATCCCGGCCTTGCCTACGGGTAGGTTCATCGGCCGGGCCCGACAGTCAGCCTGGCGCCAGGAAGGTTTAGGAGACAAGTCAGCAAAGGTAGCCTCGGGGGGGGGGGTTCCGAGCCCAGGAGCCCCCGGGGGCAGGGCCTAGCTGGCCACCAATGGAGTCGGTCGGGCCGACCACCAGCCATTCTACCAGTCGCCATAGTCGGACGCGTGGCGATCCACGCTCCAATATCATCACGAGGACGGGATACCTAACAGAATCAGACAAACATCACTCGGCAAACCCTCGACTCAGGGCGTACCTTGCGCCTCCATTCTACCAGTCGGACGCGTGACTGCCCACACTCACTGGCTATTACTCGACTCGGTCCCCGACACGCGGACCCGCCAGTCGGCTCTCGGGGTACGGGCTATCTCGCCCCTACACCCCCTATATCATCATATCCAGGGTACGACCCTGCTAATGGCGTTCCGCACACCTTACTCACCCCAGACATTTCTTACGGTCAGTCCGCCCCTCCAGTCAATACTTCCATACTGCACATCCAGTACTTTCGTATTGCTCGAGCACCTCGCGTCACGCCGCGCCATTCCTAAGTGCTCCCTACGAGCTGACAGGTATCACACCCTTGCCTCATCAGTACGACCAAGGGTTGTCAGCTCCCGCGGCTATATAAACTTGGCACTCCTCCTACCGCAGGTATGTCCATATGCGCGCGCAAGTTCTCTCTTGTCTCCTGCCTCATTTCAATTCAGCTCCATTATTCTGCCTGTGGATACTGACTTGACCGTCGGAGTGCCTGACCGGGGAAATCCCCGGCGGGTTTACTGACGGTCGCTGTTTTGCAGAGCCACGCTAGAGCGCGGCCAGCTCGCTGCCACCTCACTCGCTCGTGCCACCCGGGAGACCGTCCGACCCTTGGGATCGCCACCCCGCTTCGCGACAGGATCAGTATTCATTAAGATTAAAAGGCATTAATCAAAAGGAATAGCAAGAGGTAAAAACCTTTTGTATTCATTGGATGAATGTATTCATTGGATGAATACAAAAGGCATGATTCATAATGATGAATTCGTTTTGATCTTCTTCTTCTTCCTCCTCCCCTCCATTGGCTGAAACACAATTTTGGTGTTTTGGTTTTCTTGTGATCGAACCATCTAAGTGGCCAGCACCGCGAAGTTGATTCTTCTCCGAGACCGAGTTTGTGCGATGAACGGAACGTGTTTGTGTGGATTCTACTAGAGGCACGACCGCTCTGATCGTGTGGAGATCCATTGAACTAGATCGTGTGGAGATCCGTCGAACCAAAGAACCAAGGTTGATGTTGAGATAATACAAAGAGCACGCAATAAAGGTAATCTCTCAATCAAACGTTATATATATTTTTCGCATGGATCATGGGAAGGGATCTCATTTTTCTGCTGCGCAATTTGATTGTTTTTCACATAAGATCCTTACCCAAACTACATTGGATATATTGTATACAACCTTACCTTATGCTATTTCCGTGGCTCGATCAATAACCACAAGGTCACATGGCAGCAAAGTATAAAATAGAAAATGCTACTGCTCGAATCAATTAAGTGTAGTTCTAAAAGATGATAAAATGAGTGAAAATAAATTAAGATAGTATGAACATATCCAGAATTAATACATTTTCTACCATTATACAAATTGAATAAGTTAGGGTATTGTAATGGAAAGAACAAGACTAAAGCAAACTCTATTTAATGTAACTAAATTTCTTTAAGAGATTTGACTAGTATTAGCAAGTAGACATTGTTAGAACCTCATCAAGCTTATGCATAATGTTTCATTACTGATGACACTTATGCCGAAGTGCCATATTTGACAATAAGCACACATAGTTACATGTCCTTGTTACTTGAATTCCAATTAGCTATTGGTGTCATTAACCTCACTACCTGAACTGCCAATATAGTCAGTCTCTACTGCCCTTATCAACAAAAATGGCCATAACAACAAAACAAATTTCGGCAACCATTTCATATGGGAGAAACAGTTCTTAAAACATAGAATAAGTAGATGGATTATTTCCGAAACGTGATACGATCTGAAAGTTAGAACACAAGCAGAATACTCCAATTTTGAGGCATCATGGAACAAGAATGTAAGAAAAAGGAGAAAAGGTAGCGTGTACCCTTTTCTGCATCCGTCCGAACTCACTAGATTTGAACTCATTCCGCGCAGATTTCTGGAGCCGGAGCATGAAGAGCTCCCCCTTAAGGTCAATTACCTCCTCGTTGATCTCCTCCGTCGTCTTCGTACGTATCTCCTTCATCTCCTCTTCCCTCTTCGCCATCCCCACCACTAGCCTTCCTCCGCGCGCACTGTAGCGCGGCGTCGGAGCTCGAACTGCGGCCCCAAGTCGGATTCCGCTGAAGGACGAAGCCCTTGAGGAAAGAACTGGAGGCGAAACCCTAAGAAAAGAGAAGGAAGCAAGGATTTGATGAGATGAGGAGGACGGCGGCGATGAGATCCTGAGAGCCATCATCTTCGTCGCTGGGCGGCTCCACTCGCTCTCTCTCCGGTGACTGCGTGGTGGGTAGGATTGGGTAGCGATAACGTTCCTACCGAGTATGAATGTTCGAATTATGGGCTTTCCCAGTTTCTAGCTTTCGGCCCAATTTTAACAAACTTGGCCCAAATTAAAACCCGATTATAAAAATAATTGAAAATTTTAAGCTAAAATATTTATTTATTTATTAAATTGCATCGTGGTTACAATACTATTGAAAATTGAAAAGATGCCCCCATATAAAATATCTTAAACCACGGATGACGGAAGAATAAAGGCGTTGAAGAGTAAGCTCTCCTGGGCCGCATCAATGGGCTACCTACCGTCACTCGGCAGCAAGGCGGCGCAACTCGTCTCCGGCATCACCTCCGCTTACCTTAATCCCATCTCCGATGAACCTGCTGACCACTCTGTGAGTGATTTTGTTCGCTTTCCCGTTTCATCCTCTAGTTTGATTGATCGAAGAAAGTTGGGGTCTTTTTCTAAATTTTCTATTTATCCTTTAATTTAGTTGTTATTTTTTCAGGTTAAATTTCTTTCATTGTCTTCGATTACGGACTTCATTAATTCACTAGATTATGGTTTTCTTTGGATTTTTTTTTAAACTGGTGTAATCGCTGTGATATGGATTAGAGTAGGAGATCGAGATCATTTGCATAGGGTGATTGGTTAATAGACGGCAAGAAGCTGAAACAAAATGTTTCGCATTTTTGTCATTTTTTGGATTATAAATTTCATAGTTCAAGTGTCACTAGGCATCAAAATATCATGGAAATTGGATGCATCATTCTGTTATGGCACTATGTGCGATTGATTGAAAATGAATAACGATTGGCATCACCTTTCTCATTTATGTTAAGTCTATGGCTTGAAGTTTTAGGTGCATGCTAATCTCGGTTATCCTGCCGAGTTTAACCAAGTAAAAATTGAGCCTTCTATTGTTTAAAACTAAGATTCAATATAGTTTGTAGATTCTCTGTTTATGCTGTGATTTCCTGAACTGATGTGTTGCTTTAGAGCTACTAAATTAGTTGACCTTGGTCATGATATTTCGTAGGACTACACAATTCTAGATGCACCTCACCATCTGGTTGCCTCTTTATTCTTTTGAAACTAATGATAAAACGAGTTGGTGAGACATGAAAGAGAACTCTATTTATTGTCATTAAAAGTAATATAAATTTTAAAAGTGATATGGGCACAATGGCAGGATGGGATTCATGTGGCTGACTCTAGCTAATTGAGACTCATGACTTATTGTTGTTGTGTTGCTTATCTTTTTACGTCTTGTTATTTTAAAAAGGTAAAAAATATGGACGGATAAATAAATATAAGGATCTATCATCTCCCTACTTTCAGTAGTTCGTCGTTCTTTCTTGGATTAAGTTACTGTTGACTATTTTCCAATTTCGTATGACTTGGTTCATTGAGATGATAAAATGGTGACCAATTTTAGGGTGCAATATTTAGGTCTTCAAAGTGATTGAAGAAAAAAAAAGTTTTATATTGAAATCATCATTCATTAGGAAAAACTCCGAAAGATACGTTTAAGATGGTACATGTACTTAGACGGTCAATAAATGCTCTAGTTAGGAGATCTAGTTAGGAGATGTGAAACTCTGACAACTACGTACATCAAACGAAAAAAAGGAAGACCAAAAAAGACTTGGTTAACAATAATAAAATCAGATAAAATTTATTTAAGTATAGATGATAGAGCTCAACGGCATAAAAGGATCCACATAGCCAACCCCACCTAGTGGGAAATCATCATTCGTCCACGTGCAATCGTACTATGCCCTTAATTCTACCGATAATCGTGGGTATTTCTTACCATAATTTACTTTTCATAGTATATGAAGTCAACGTCATGATATAAGAATCATTGGTCAAGAAAAGATGATGAGGCACATAAATGTTTTTGAACATTCTCTTCTATCCTTTACATGTTAGTACATTTTTTTTGGAAAATTGAAGCATGAGTTCACAAAGAATCCCTTCCCTGTATGTTGCATCTGTCTTATATTATTTGTCCTGAATTTTCATAGAGATGATTCCAATGCCGGTTGGAGTTTTGAAATTTTTGATCCTACAAGTTTTTGTGAGATGAAAGAAGTTATGTTTTCTGGAATGTAATCCATTGAACATGTGCAATATTTTCTTTGTGAGGCCTTTAGGGTTTTTTTTCTCCTATAGTTTGTGACTATCTTTTCTTATTCAGGAAGAGAATTTGGAGGCAAAGAGCCTGGATGATGCAGACTTGCAAGGAGGTTCTAAATCTCCAAATGTTCCAGACACCACCTCTTTCACTGCATTTATGATCTCTCTTTTGTCATCATCAAACTCAAGTAATCATCCTCCTGAAAACCAACAAGAGCATCATGCTGAAGAAGAAGAGAGAATTTCAAAGTCTGTACCTAATGAAAATAGTGGAAGAAAAGGCATACTTGCAAGAGGGAAGAAAAAACTAGGGAAAGTTATTCACAAGGCAGCTAAAATCAGTGGATTTAGACAAAACTCAGTGCCTGAAGTTGATTGTAACATTCTAAAAGATTCAGAGTTGAAGAGACATGAATTGAGTCCAGTTAAAGTCACAAAGAATGCTGCAACTCTATTTGACCTACCGGAGATGTCTGAACCCTCATTACTTCTCTCGCACAATACGCGTGCTGCATTGTACTTCTCACTGCCAGCATTAGTTAAAGGGCGGAACTGGCTCCTGCTTTATAGGTTCTAGAAACATATTTCTATGATCTGTTATGCATACATTTGCATGATTACCATCTTCAGTACTGTGCTTTTATTCACGGGCAGTTTTGATGCAGCACTTGGAGACATGGTATATCTCTATCAACTCTTTACAGAAGAAGTACAATTTACCCTGGTTACTCACTCCTGGTATGTATTTTTTTTTCTTCTTGACGCACTCTTGTTTTTTGTGCCACTCAATTATTCACCCAGTGAGTAGTGAACTTAGTTAAATGGAAGAGGAAAAAAAATTGTATAAGTTTTTTTTAAAAAAAAATAAAATTAAGTGAAGGATCATTGCTTGGATATTAATGCTAGCCGTTAAGACAAGTGTGAAACCACTGGCTTGGTTAGTACTTAGTTCAGTTCCATGTATTTTCATAACAGTCTAGAACCAGCAGGATTCCAATTAAAAAAGTTATAAACCTACAACCACTACCGGTTCGCATAACAGTCTAGAAACAAATTGAAAAATTAGCAGATCATATCTATTTTATTTATTATTTTAAAAAATAATAATTTAGTGCATTTAACTTGTTTGTAGTCATTTCCAATGCTCCTGGCATCTGCTATTGCTGTACTAAATATTTGCGGCACTGTATTTCGACTTTTTTTTTCCCTTAATACTAAGTTGCAGAAACGTGTGAGAGCAGTTAAAATAGAAGGCATGTGGATTTGCTCTTTAGATAGTCTACTGTTTTTTTTTAAACCCAATATACAACAATTTGTTAGTGAATCTAATTTAGTTTAATGTTCTCCATGCTATTTTTATTTTCGTGATCTTATCTCTATGCTATCAGTCTTGAAGGCAAGTTATATCCATCTATAGAATATCACTGCTTAAATAGAATCATGTCTCTTCTAGGGCTCTAATTGTTAAAACAATTAGGATGTGAGAGGAAAGGATACAACTCCATCTTTTAGTTCCATATTGACTTCTAAAAAAAGGATGTTGGGATTGAGGAGGCATGTTAGGATAAAACTTCTCCTTTAGTCCCACATCCCAAAATGAGAGGTCTTAAAATATACTTGAATACGAAGAGATCCCTAACTTAAGACCCTCGCCAAGCTTGCTTAAATTTGAGCAAGACAAAATCAGAAATATGTTTTGTTCTTATATTAATATGGTTCATGAAAAATTAAACTTTCTATTTCACCCATTAGTTTACTCCTATATTTTCTTTCAGGTCGTTGGGGATCAGAAGGGTGCTGTTTTTGGTGGCTTAGTTGAAGCACCATTGCAACCAACCAGTAGGAGAAAGTATCAGGTCTATAAACTGCAGTACTATTACCTTCATAGTTCACCTTCTCTTCTAGTGATGTTTATTGATATTGTTTTTGTTAGTACGTTCTCAATTACTTTGATTTATTTTGGGTATTTCAGGGAACAAACAGTAGCTTTGTTTTCTCTGATGTATCAGGAGCTCCCGTTATCTTTCGGCCTACAGGTATAGCTTGAATATCACATGGCAATATCTTTGCACTCTGTTGCTTGTAAATTTTACTGACTATACTTGATAGAGGTAAAATCTGTTTTTTTTTTAAATATTTATTTCGTGTCTATGTTAAGTATTAGCTAATTGTATGTACTATTTAGGTACAAATCACTACTTCACTTTGTGTTCATCTGAATTCTTAGCATTGGGAGGGGGCGGCCACTTTGCATTGTATTTGGATGGAGATCTGTAAGCTGCGCTTATTTGAACTCATTTCTTAAAATTCATCTAGTCCTTTGAAAATTATCTGGCACTAGGATATCTACTTGTTTTGACAATCTCTGTTCTAATTTGTATTTTTCAAGGTTGAATGGATCAAGTTCTTCTTCAGAAACATTTGGGAATTCGTGTCTTGCACACACTGAAGATTTTGAAGTGAAGGAGGTCGAGGTGAGTGATCTTCATTTTCCATTCTCTCTCTTTCTCTCCCTCGTGTTGTAAAAAATAAAGTCTCGTGGATAACTAAGTTGGTAATCCGATGAGGAGTTGCTATAATGGGGCTCGGGTTTGAATCATAACGCGGGCAGCAATAGAGTTGCCCCGTGCAGGCGACTCCCTCATCTAGGAGGCTGCTCGGCAGGCAAAAGCCTCTCTTCCACATGTGAGTCCATTAACAGTGGAGAGGCGTCTGGGATGAGCATAATTACATTTTTATTCCAATGTTGTAAAAATTATAAGCCTTGCAGCAATCTTACCAAGGAAATTATGTCTTTGCAGTTGTGGGCTTTTGTCTATGCTTCCAAATACGATGAGATCGTGGATTTGTGTCGAACAGAGAAGCCTGGAATTTGCAGATGGTGAAGGTACTTAAACTGTGTAAGTCTTGTCATAGCACATAAAACTCCTGGAATTTTCACGTAGGAAATATACAACTCTGACTGATTGTGTACAAATCTTTAATTGTCTGCTTCACGAAAACTAGTATCTTATCTAAATAATCAAATCGTTCATAGGTTGTTTTATTGGCTCGGACTCTACCAACTTATAGAAAACCAAATTATTGGTAACATTAGTTATAAACTAACTAATTTAATTAGGTGGTAAATATATATTTCAAGGATATATGCACAATTGGATTCTAGTAGGCAAACACGTGTTAAAATATTTTTGAATGCATGCATGGGGACTTACGTAACTGCATGGGAGCCATCAGGTCGAGTCAAACAATCCCTGCGCCAAATTTGAAAAAGAAGACCCGAGGACTTCGCCTCTGGCGTGCCTGACTGTACCATTTGCTAATTGTACTGGAATTAAGATTTTTTTTTATCTTAGTCAATTAATATTAAAGCAACAGAAAGTTAATTCGTCTTAATTGCATGTCCAATAAATTCGATCATCAATAATGCACATAAAGGCAACCTTAGAGTTAGGGTTCATATTCCAACCATTTAGAGAATTAAAGAGTCGATCTCCATCGATTTGTTTAATTGGAATATTCTACGTACATGACAAATACTTTTTTTTTTTTTTAACGAGGTTACCAACCAACCTCGGGCGACTGGCCCGGCCACACGGAAGTTTCCCACCGGCCGCCAGGGTAAATCGGGAAGCGCTCGCAGTGGGTGGTCTAGAAGTCAGCGTCCCAGGGTTCGCGCCCCATTTGGAGGAAAAATTCCTGCAAATGCGCCATAGCTGGGGATCGAACCGAGGATGTCTGGGAAAGCGACTAGTCGCCCTACCGCTGCACCATAGCCCCGGTGGCTGACAAATACTCTTTGATTTGTTTAATTGGAACATTAATTGGACCTATTGATTGATTTAAAACTAGCTAACGGGCACTAGCTAGGACCTCACACTACATGTATTATATCTTCAGTAATTAATGAAGACTAATCATTTATATCAATTAATTAAAGAGCTCATATGATGATGATATAAGTTCTTTTGTGAATTGCAAAGGAAGCTTCTTGATCATATAATAATTCATCCATGGCTATTCCATACAATAATCGATTCATGAATAGTATGAATTAATAATTAGCTAGCCAAATGCTCATTTAAAATACACAAAGATATCATGCTTTACATATACCTTTTTAATTTAAAAAGGAACAAGATATTAATTAGCTACCTTCACTGTACATATATTCTTTCTTGTAATAAGGGATGAATAATATCCCTTTTATTATCTCAATAAACTGATTTTTTAACTTATCCAATTAAAATATAGCAAAGTGGAAGATAGAAAAGATGACGAGTACAGTTCATCCATTGAAGAGATAGATTTGGTTTGCTTGGGGTTCAAAGTGGAAGTCCAAGTTGTTCTTGTGCTATTCCACATGTTTGTGACTCAGACAATTTTATCCCTGTGTTTTTATATTTATATAGTTTTCTTGAGGTCTTTTCTTTATCAGACATAAGCTTGATCGATCGATGGAATGCAACTGAATTATCATTCATTTTCGCTTCTTTATCTTCATCCTTGAATTTCCGACGTCCACTTTCTTTTCTTTGCAAGTAAACAAAGTATATCAAAAGAAACTCAATTTCTCAAAAAAAAAAAAAGTTTAAAATAGAAAAAATTATTTTATATTTAATAGAAAGACGAGGAGTATATAGAGCAAGGTGATTGACTGAAAGAGACGCGATGTCATGATCATTTCCTTAACTTTCCTCCAAATTATGTTACACCCATGCCATTTGGTCGATCGATTTATCATAATATAAATCAATTGGTGAATTATTTATATCGAAAAACTATGGAGATTCGAAAATTTAGCAAGAGACATATACGTGAATGAATCGATGAATCGGACGATAGCGACACGTGAATGAACCGGTTGATGTCGACCCCCACTTGTTGATTGAAACTTGAAACCGAGACAAATCGGGCAATGGACTATGACTCAACCATAAGGTCGACGCAAATTGGACCACATTACCAATCCAAACCTGGTCCCCAATTCTAAGATTTGGACTGTTTAATTGGAACAAAAACAGTCCCCATTAATATCAATAGCTATAAACTATAAACCGACCCAATGAATTATGTACTTATATATTAAATGTATTTCGATGAAAAATACATATTATTGGTCTAAGAATCCGGCACGCGACGACCACTGACCCACTAATTATATATATAGTGCATGGAAAGAACAGGAGTTGACTGAGCATTGACCTTGCGTTGACTTTTAATTAAGCATTCATTTATGAAGTCGGCACAAGTTAAATTTCATAAAAGTTGTCAATGAAAATGAAAATGATTTTATTGCTGGATCGAAAATTTTGACAGACGCGAGATTCAATTGCTGACTATAGCTACTTGGAGAATTGAAGTACTCAAGTCAAAAGTAGGATATCCTTTTGATAATAAACAAAGTGTTATTATGTATAATTAATTATGTTAAATGATTCTGTGTGCAACTAAGTCAAAAATGAAAATCATATTTCTTGAAATTTTATCCTATAATATTTTTCTCCGTTGTATACGGTTTAAAAAAGTCAAATATCACAACAATATTAATCAACAAAAGTTGACCATTGGACTCGTAAATTAAGAGGAGATGTTGCGTGTGATCAATGGAAAGCATAACTCGATTAATAATTAAATTAGATGGATGAACCAACCGACTTCTCTTGAAAGACAAATCGAAAAGCAAATTATAATTCAGCGAGTACACAAATTATGCATCCTACAATCATCTAGAGAGTTTTCAAATAGGACACGAACTTTGAGACGCTGGGCTTCTAGATTGTCCATCGCGAGCGCTTTCCGATTTATCCTGACGGGCGGTGGAAAATTTCCGTGGGACCGGACCGGTCGCCCGAGGTTGAAAAAACCTCGTTAATCATTTTTATAATCATTTAGAGAATATGAAAACACCTAAAAATGTTATTAATTCTTTTTCATTTTTTTAAATATATTTATTTTGAAAACAAAGCAATAAAACATTAATTTTGTGTTAGGACGATACATCAATATTTATGCATAAATAGCACCAACACCAAGTCAAATATAGATTCTTTTAGATGCTGACTGAATCTCTTTAAATTATAGACTATTTAAACCAAACTCGAATCCACTTGACTAAGATTTCTAGATATTTACTATTTTTAATTTTTTTTATAAAAAAATATTATTTTTAGATCCACTATTTTTGAGTCTATTGACAAAATCTCCATTCACGGCCCTAACGGTCTAAATGGGCCATTTGCCGGTTTGGTTTTTTACTGCACCGAGCTGGCTACACGTGTCAGTGGGTCCCGTGTGTCCGACAGCACGTGTGGAATCGACAGCGGGTGGTTAAAACTACTCCGCCTCTAACTCTCTCTCTTCCAACCTATAAAGCCACCACTCCCTCCGCCTCTTCTCCTCGCCACCTCCACCGTCCACCGCCGTTGACACCACCGCAGCAGACTTCGGCATAATCTTCCGTCTGGAGTCCATTTCGTTCTCCTCCTTTCTCCGAGGATTCCTCCAATTCCCTCTTCCCATGACGAAGCAGAATGTTGCGCCGGTCGAGGCCGTCGCCGCCATCACCGTGGCGAGCTCCTCCCCCTTGTTCCCCTACACGCCACCCCTCGCGCTCCGCAAAAAGCTCCTTGCCCAAATCGAGCTCGAAGGCCGGAAGACGGGCTCTTGGTGGCTCGACTCCATGAGGGCCTCCTCGCCCACCCATGCCAAGGCGACTGCCGCCGCCGTTGCCGGACCTATCGTCGACGCTGTCCTCGACGATATTTCCGATTTGACTGTGAGTTCTGTTTTCGTCAACTTCTCGCCTTCGGCTCGCGTAAAATTCGCTTCTTTTTGGTTTTAATTTGTTTGTTTTCCCCTCTCCGGCCCTATCGAGCAGATGCGGCGTCCGTCGGCTTTGAGCCAGTTCGATCAAATCGTGAGCTCTTCCAAGGGAAAGCAGATCGTGATGTTCCTGGACTACGACGGAACTCTTTCCCCCATCGTGGACGACCCCGACTCGGCCTTCATGACCAACGCGGTGAGCCATCCTTCCCCCTCCCCCGTTCGATTCGTCCCCTGCTTCAAAAGATGCGATTTTGATCGGTTTCTCGTCGCCAGATGAGGAAGGCAGTGAGGGAAGTGGCAAGGGACTTCCCGACGGCGATCGTGAGCGGGCGATGCCTCGACAAGGTACATTACATTTAATTTATCGAAGATATCACGGCCGCCTCCCCTGTTTCTTCCGTAACTCAAGCAAGAGGTTCTGATGGCGAACAGGTAATTAACTTCGTCCGATTGGCCGAGCTGTACTACGCCGGAAGCCATGGCATGGACATCAAAGGTCCCGAGAAGTCCCGCCACGCCAAGTCCAAAGTAGGCACTCCTTTCCAACATCCTTTTCTTCCTCGGGTTTTCTCCTCTTAATCTCGTGCTTATCTTGTTCTCTCATTTTGTGTGGTTCAGGCTGCCAACGGAGTTTCTTTTCAAGCAGCCAGTGAGTTCCTGCCCATGATAGGCACGGTTGGTTCCTCTTCGTAGCTCCTCTCTCGATCCTAAAGCTTAATTCCCTCGTTGCTAAACAAAGATCTTCCATGTTTTCTTCAGGTGTATGAAACATTATTAGACAGAACCGAGTCCACTCCCGGTGCCAAAGTGGAGAACAACAAGTTTTGCGTGTCCGTCCACTTCAGATGTGTGGATGAGAAGGTTAGATATCACTTCATATTGGTTGAACACCAACTCACTCACTTCTTGGTTTATACCATAAATGGCAAGAAAATCCTTCGACGAAAGCCATGTTAGATTCACTCCGTGTCAATTCATGCAGAATTGGGGCGCATTGTTCGAGCAGGTGAGATCCGTGCTGAAGGAGTACCCAAAATTGCGGCTCACGCAGGGAAGAAAGGTGAAACTTTGTTTTATTTCATTTGGCCAACAACAACTTGGCTGTTTGATTACAGAGCTTGATTGCGACTTGTTGCCCGGACATTTAGGTGCTGGAGATTCGTCCCACTATCAAATGGGACAAGGGGAAGGCATTGGAGTTCCTGTTAGAGTCACTGGGTAAGTTGAGAAAACTCCCAAACATGTGTTACATCATGTCCTTTTCAGCACTTGATTGGCTGATGGTATTCTTTGCGAAATCATCAGCTTTCGTCCGACATTATCTTCTCATTTCTAGCCCAGCCGCCCATTAATTTATAATCGCTTCTTTGGATCTACAGGATTCGCCAACTGCAGGGATGTAATGCCGATCTACATCGGCGATGATCGCACCGACGAAGACGCATTCAAGGTAACTCCTATGCTCTTCACCAAGGTATACAACGAGATGTACGAAGCTGATACTTATCATCTTCATCTAGGTTCTGAGAGAGAGTGGACAAGGCATTGGCATCCTTGTCTCAAAGTTTCCAAAGGAGACAAATGCCACTTATTACCTTCAGGAGCCATCTGAGGCAAGTGCTCTTTGCCTTCCCGGTGTTGCTATCAGGGTCCACTGCAGTTCAAGGACCACAGAGATAGCTTCCTTTCAATTGGCTAACCTGATTCTTGATGTGGTTTTCTCCAGGTCAAGGACTTCTTGGTTCGGCTTGTCGAGTGGAAACGCCGACAGACGAAGGCTCGATCGAAGGTGTAGAAAGATTGGACACAAGCTGCCCCACCCACCACCTCTGTGAAATTTTTACAAGATGTGCTTGATGGGGCTGAATGAGATAGCAATTTCATGATATCTTTGTATTTAGGATCAGGTGGACCTCATAAAGAGGTCGAGCTTTTCTGAATTCCTCCCCTCGTTCTTCCCTTTTATGGTCACTTATTTTTATCGGGTTCGAAAGCTCTGCAACTCCAGCTTTCTTCCCATCAGCGCAAGCAGATAAATGTACAATTCAGAAAGATGAAATAACAATTTGACATAGCGGAGGCTATTGTTGGATACAAGTGAATAAAAAAAGATATGAGAAGAAAGAGATTTCATTGTGAATGAGACTTTAGTTCCACATTGAGAATTTCAAAGCATATTGAGTTGTTTAAATTGATTCACAAGCATATTAATTATGAACAAATATACAAGGTGAGGTTCTTTCCTAATTTAGATCAATTAATTGCATGAATCAATATATATAACACAAGGAATGAGGATTACAATTTAGCAATACATGTTTGACTTGATAATACTGTCAATAGATGCATTAATTGATTAATGCACAATTTCTAACTTCTAGACATTTTGATCTGGATGGGTACTAGCAATCTGGTGATCTCTCCCCGATCTTAGATTCATCGAAGCCAGTTAAAGTCTTAGCTTATCTGCACTGAATAATTCTGCTAAGGAAGTCTGTACAATCTACGGAGTCTGCACAAGGCTTAGCTGATACAAGCAACTTAATTTGTTAGGTCTCACAAAAGTAAAAATGGAATTTAATTAATTCTTCCAGTCTAACTATTGAATTCGATGATTCCTATGTTAATATCGAAAATAATCTTCTAATTCTAAAAAAAAAAATGAAAACAACTAAACAGACATTTAAATAAACCCAAACCCTAAATACCGAAACTCTAAAATCGAAAATTATTTGAAATAGTAATAAAAATGTTCGAAGTTTCCGAAAAGTCCTAAACGATTTTTTCTTGACCCTTTACAGATTCTACTAGATAACAAATATAGATAACAAGCTTCGATTTGGCCTATAAATTATCTCGTTTGATACCGAATAAAAAATTATGACCTCTAAGAGATTATTCTGTTGTTCCCACATCACAATAGTTACCTTAATTTCTACACGGAAACGAATGAAGAGTCTTGTTAGATTTTATCTCGTTATTTGGTGACCTTATGAATTTGTGATAAATGAATTAAGTGATCTAATTAAGATTAATCATGAATTTATATTATTAAATATAAGTTTAGATAATCGCTCTGTTATCCATTAGTGAGGAAAGTCACCCTTCTTTGCATATCACCAAATCACGAGGACGATGCAAAGACGATGACGATTCAGTTGTATTCAGGTTCATCATCTTTAAATTTTTTTACTTACTTTCTGCCAATCTCGATGTTACTAGTCCATTGAATTCAGTGTTTTTGTATTCATGATTTTGAAATATGCATAAAGTGTATCCTACGCTGGTTGATTGCATAAAAAAAAACCAAGTCCAAATAATTACAAAAGATACTATTCGCAACCACTTTCTGGTTAAACAAAGTACTCTCCGTGCAATTCCTTCAAAGTTTTACAGTCATAATGTTCTTTGCCGAATCAATCAAATCCACCAGATCCAGATGATACTAATTAAACTGTCCCGTGTCTATTAATTTACATATTTCTAATAATTTTTTAAGCTCAATGGTTCTAAACCAGAATTGTCATGATTGCAACTCCACTCCATTCAAAGATGGATCCAATTATTGAATTCCTCTAGTCTTCGAGTGGTCCATCGACTTCTATTGTTTCAACATCAAAGATAGCGAAACAGAGGACTTCTTTTTTACAAGGCTATGGATTCCGACTCTAAACAAACCTTAAATGGATGAACGGCGTGTCTCCACTTCACCATGCATAGTTTGCACAGAGATATTTTTCTCCCTAGTTAATGTTTTGTTGCACTCGAGCATTGATACTCTCCTCTTCCTGATATTATAAATCATCCACCAACTGATTGACTCATTGAGGATCTTTGCTCAAAGAGATAAAACAGAACTGGGTGTTCAATTATTAATGCCAGGAAAAGCAATGCTGCTTTAACAGATGATTATTGTTTAGTCATCCAGAGGCTGGATTTGAGCCCTTGCTTTAGAACAAGAGACACACATGGCCATGGTTAGTTAGGCCACTTTAGATCTGAGTCTGTAGTGAGTACCTCCTCAGACAAGGAAGGAGAATCTCAGCACTAGCAAAGCATGCATGACTTAAAGGGAATCAAAGTCTGGTTGGTCGAGGAGTTGGAGTCCACTCTAGCCCTGTGCACACCTTGATACTGAGTGGGGTCAGTAACATGCTTGGCTCATTTCCTGCGTGTAAAGGGGCTGCCCACTGCATGAAGCTCCTGATGATTGGTGCCAAAACCCTGATAAACAAAGCCTCGGTTTGGGTCCATAATTGGTGGCCAACACAGTTTCTTCCAACACATCGAAGCGACCCAGCAACAGCTAGCCAATCATAGATCCATCAAAAGTGCACGCTACCAAGAAAGGAAAGCGATTAAGTAACAGGTCGCCGAGCCACTGAAAGTGATAGTGGATTGAGCAGTTATTAACTGTTACTGATTTGATTGCAGACTCTGAGCTCAGCGTTATTAATGTTGGTGCCGGAAGTATTAACTAATCAATTTTGAATTTTGATCTTGGTAAAAATTTAAGGTTAAGATGGTGTATGATCTAACATATTGAATTGAATATATAAGAAAATTCTAGTTGTGCTAAGTACTAAATCCCGGTCGTGGTGATTAGGCATTAAGTCATGGTCGTGGTGATTGAGCACTAAGTTATAGCCAAGTGGGTTGAGCAACGAAGACATGATCTAGAAAATTGGACACTAAGTCTTGCCCGTGTGGGTTGGGCAATGAAGACCTGTCTGGAGAATTGGATATGAAGTCCTGATTGAGGAGATCGATCGGGTAAGAGTCTCGATAGATCAAAGACGACGGGCAAGAATCGAGATGGGTCGAGGATCGAACGTCAAGAGTTAAGGAAGTCACGGATCAGATGTTGAGTAAAAGTCCAAATAGGAGTTTGGCAAAAGGTTCTCCTGAGAGTAGTAGGTGAGGACGTATTCTCCGTCGAGGGAACAATGGGTGTTGGTCTGACCTAGGGTTTCGGTTGAAATCTAAAAATCAGGACTAGATGGTCCAAGATTGTTAATTACATATCAATATTATATATATTTGTTTGTGTTTTTCTAACTTTGTGATGCAAAAAGATGCTCCAGGTGTCCAGAGCCAATCTAGGTGCCTGGAAGTCCAGGTGCCCGGAGTCAGTCTAGGCGCCTGGAAGTCCAGGCACCCGGAGCCAATCTAGTGTTGGTGCAATCTTGGTTAGGTCAGGGTTGACCTAGGTTGACTAGGCTCGGGTGAGTCGATGCCAGATAAGCTTGGTGAGCTTATGTTTGGATGTTTCGATGTTTGATAATTATGTTTGAATGTCGTATGATGTCAAGTGAGTCAAGGTTGACTGGAGACTTGACTAGGTGAAGTCCAGGTGGATCGGGGAGATCGCACGCTGGCATGGGAAAAGACCTAGTGGGACTAGGTGAAGTCCAGGTGGATCGGGGAGATCGCACGCTGGCATGGGAAAAGACCTAGTGGGACTAGGCACACCTAGTGGGACTAGGTGAAGTCCAGGTGGATCGGGGAGATCGCACGCTGGCAATGGGAAAAGACCTAGTGGGACTAGGTGAAGTCCAGGTGAATCGGGTAGATTGCACGCTGGCAAGGTGGAAGTCTACCGAGAGACTAGACCTAACTCGAGGGTTAGGCAAACCTGGTTGGGAATCAGGTTAAGTCCTAGTTGAGAGCTTGGATGGAGAAATCCAGGTTGGTCAAAGGGGTTGACCGTGAAATTGAGGTTGGTCAAAGGGGTTGACCGTGAAATTGAGGTTGGTCAAAGGGGTTGACCGTGAACACAAGTTAGGTTGGTCTCAATCGATTGGGTGATCGATTGGGTTGTTGTCTCGCGAGAACAAGAAGGATCTTAATCAATTGGGTAATTGATTAAGAAGGATGGTAATCAATTAGGTAATTGATTAAGGAGGATCTTAATCAATTAGGTAATTGATTAAGAAGAAAGTGAATCGATTGGGTAATCGATTAAGAGAGTTTGTTGCGAGAACAGAAGGTGGCTGAATCGATTGGGTAATCGATTCAGCCTTCCCTTAATCGATTGGTCAATCGATTAAGAGCAGTCTTAATCGATTGGCTAATCGATTCAGGTTCAAAAACTAGCCGTTGAACGGCTAGTATGACGTGGTAATCGATTGGGTAATCGATTAGGGAACCCTAGGCGTCGGGTATAAGGGTTTTCACGCAGGTTTTGAGCAAGAGCTCTTCTCCCCTTTTTCCTCCTTCATTGGTGCCATCTCAAGGGAAGTCTTGGAGGTTTTTGCTGCTGCATTTCCAAGGTTCTAGAGGCAACCACAAGCTTGAAGATAGCAAGGAAAGCAAAGAGAGTTTATTCATTGTAAATCTTGTAAGATTTCATTTTGTGTTTGCTTTGATTCTTGCTGTATCTTTGTGAAAGCTTGAAAGAGGTTTCTCCACCTCAAGAAGGAGATCTTTCATAGTGTATGAGAGAGTGAGGAGAGTGGATCCTTGGATTAGTCACCCGACCGGGGTGGATACCAAGTAAATCCTTTGTGTTAGCGTTTGCTCGAGTCTTCCGCCGCGACAAATCATCACGGAGCAAATCGGAGCTAATCACCCCCCCTCTAGCTCGTCTACCGGTCCCAACAAGTGGTATCAGAGCGAGGTTGCTCTTCTTTGGACTCATCGCCAAGAGGGCAAGAGCTAGAGGAAGAAGAAGAAGTTGGAAGAAACCCTAATTTCAAGAAGTCATCATCAAGGGGTTTCAATTTCAAAAATGGAGTTTGGCTATGACACAAGGGCACCTCCACCATTCGACAAAGAAAATTTCAATCTTTGGAAGTCAAAGATTGAGAATTATTTCATGATGGAGATAGAGCAATGGTTTGCTCTAATGGAGGGCTTTGAAGCTCCAACAAGCTCGAAAGGAAAACTCCTCAAGAAAAGCAAATGGAATGAGGAGCAAATCAAGAGATGCGAGACCAACTACAAAGTGATCAAGCTATTGGTCAATCTTTTGCCAAGCACCATCTTGGACATGATTAGAGAATTTCAAGACGCCAAAGAGTTATGGAGCAAATTGGCAAGGCTTCATGAAGATCCCTCCAATATACCAAATCAAGATAAATCTGAAGAGGGAGATTCATTAAGTGAAGAGGACTCGGAAGTTGAGAGGTGCTCAACATCCGAAGATGAAGCTCAAGAAGCCTCTACCTCAAGGGTTGAAGAGGAAATTCAAGAAGCCTCCACCTCTAGGATTGAGGGGGAGCAAAATGTGTCATTGGCATCGGATCAAAGACAAGCTTCAACATCATATTCCAATGTCAATGAAGAAGAAGAAAGTGCCACCTCTACACCACATGAAGGTATAAAAATTTCAAGTTGTAAAAACAAAAATCATATCATTTGTTTTGAGTGTAGGGAAAAAGGGCACTATAAGAGTAAGTGTCCAAAATTGGTCAAGAAGAAGGTGCAAATGGCACCCAAGACCAAGGAGAAGGCAAAGGAGGTCGGCCCCGTGGTAAAGAAAGATAAGTGCAAGCAAAAGGGACATTATAGGAATCAATGTCCAAAGGGGAAGGATCCGACCAAAGTCAAAAGGAGGAGCTCAAATCAAGGGGGAGCCTCCAAGAGCAAGACTAAGGTACCATTAAGTAATGGTACTTATTTTTATCATGATAATATGCATGCTAGAGATAACTATTATCATTTTAATGCTATTTATCATGAAAATAGGAGGTATAAGAAACCTAAGGAAAACTATAGAGCTTTCCATGCTAGGACTACCACCTCTAAGGATAGGGAAAATATTAGATCATTTCATGGTAAACCTATCCAATCCAAGGCTAAGAAAAATAATCACCAAGGCTATACAAAACAACCAAGCCTTGAGAAGGTAATGATTGAAAATCAAGTTTTGAGGTCAAAACTTGATAAATTAGAAAAATCCCTTAAAAGAATAGAAAATCTATTTAAGGGATCCAAGGATCAAAACCTAGATTTAGGAAACCAAGGACCCTCTAGGAGCAAGAAAGGTTTGGGGTACAAACCTAAGACTAAGGATGATGGTCCATCCTATCATAGAGTCCCATACAAATATAGAACTAAATCTAGGTCTAGGAGTCAAGTCAAGGTCGCAAGGGAAGCCATCCCTAGAGTTGACCAAGACAAGACAAAGGTGACTAAGGCTTCGGAGAAGCCTAAGAAAGTCTTTAGGAAGGTATCAAGGGAAGTCATCCCTAGTGAATACCTAGAACACCCAAGGAGCACCAATAGGTTTTGGGTTCCTAAGAGTGTGTTCGCCACACCCTAGATAGGTCTAGGGAGTGTCAACTCTAATTGGAAGGGTAGTTAACCCAACCTTGATGAAGTTGGCACCTTAGGACATTTTCAAGGAATTACTACCCTTGAAAATGAAGGATTCATTTGTTTACTCTAGGAGGAGTAAATTTGTGCCAAACTATATATTTTTTTTTGGAGGATTAACCTTGATAAAGTTGGCACAACTAGGTTAGAATCAAAAGATAGGCCAAGTTGGGGAGTTTTGGCATTATCTTGGAAATTAGGGCAAATTTAGGATTATCAATGGCTTAGCGATGAGTTATTGATACTTAGATAGGAAATCTAGGTATTTTCTTTTATGCTTATATGCCATGTTTTGTATGCCCTATCACATGCCATGACATCATGTTTCATCATTCATACTTATTATGAAAATATTATATGCATGTCATACATGCATCATCTAGTTATAATTTCTTTTGAAAATCCTAATATGATGCATGTCATAGTCATTAATCATGCACAAATCAATTTTTATTGAAATTAAGGACATTGGCATTAATTGACATCCTAGGTGGATGATCAAGGTTTATAATGCCTAGGTAGAAATGCATGAACCCTTAGATTAGGGAGAACATGACTTTCACATCTCACTAAGACCATAAGTTGACTTGTGTGTGTTTTTGAGACACATTAGAAACAAGTGAGATGTTAGGGTGATGAACAAAACTCAAGGTGTTGATAAAGTACATCATATTTGAGTTTTAGTATCATCAAAACATGAGATTCAATGAACTCCAATCATTGGGAAAGCTAATGTACAAGTCATGTGCATTTAGCCCAAGGAACATGGTTGGATATTGTTTTTGAAAAACATTTTAAAATTATCTTGGAAAACCTTGGTGAAGACTATCTTTTGATAGCACTCATCATTGATGAAATGGATACAAAATAGAGTAAAACATTGAAATGTTTCAATGGTTTCTAATTTTGTGTAAATCTTTGAAAAAGAAGGTTATTTTCATAGAAAACTATTTTTCCATGATAGTATATGTTATAAATAATGTCTACACAAAATTTTAGGATTTTTCAAATTTTGTAGAATTATTTAGGGGTTTCTGAAATTCGGACTGAAATTATTTTCAGAAATCAGAAACTCCCAATCGATCAAGTGATCGATTAGGCTACTTCAATCGATTGGTCAATCGATTGTTAGTCCTATCGGCGAGCACAGAAGCTCGCGTAATCGATCCGTTGATCGATTCAAGGCAGTTGTAATCGATCGGGTGATCGATTAGTGCATGTCTTAATCAATTGTTTCCCAACGCCAATCGATTGGTGAGACTGAAACTGTCTATTTTCAGTCTAATAACCTAATTTTGAGTAACCCACCAATCCCTAGCCCCTTGGAATACTTTTATAAGTATATTTGGGTAACTTTCAGTATGAAATCAAAAAGGGGAGATGGTTTGGTGAAAACTATAGGGTTAAGGAGAGATTTTGATTCAAGTTTTGATTCTCAAAATCTCATAAACCTCAAGTTGAGATTTCCTAAAGTTTTAGGAACTCAAAAATCATTGTTGGTGCAATGATGGAGGGATAGAGCATGTTTTGAGGGGGAGGTCTTCCTTAAAAGCATGTGTTTGAATTTTTATTTTTGGGATAAGTGAAAGAATGAAGATTGGAAATCTTCATTATGATGAATGCTCAAGGATGAGCATAGGTTCAAATGGAAGGTATGGGACTTTCATTGAGCAAACCTTTGACCATATAGACTCTCGGGGAGAGTTTTTGATGTATGTCAAAGGGGGAGAAATTGAAAGGCTAATAGGGATTAGTCTTTCTCAAACATATTGTCAAACATCAAAAAGGGGGAGATTGTTGGTGCAATCTTGGTTAGGTCAGGGTTGACCTAGGTTGACTAGGCTCGGGTGAGTCGATGCCAGATAAGCTTGGTGAGCTTATGTTTGGATGTTTCGATGTTTGATAATTATGTTTGAATGTCGTATGATGTCAAGTGAGTCAAGGTTGACTGGAGACTTGACTAGGTGAAGTCCAGGTGGATCGGGGAGATCGCACACTGGCATGGGAAAAGACCTAGTGGGACTAGGTGAAGTCCAGGTGGATCGGGGAGATCGCACGCTGGCATGGGAAAAGACCTAGTGGGACTAGGCACACCTAGTCGGACTAGGTGAAGTCCAGGTGGATCGGGGAGATCGCACGCTAGCAATGGGAAAAGACCTAGTGGGACTAGGTGAAGTCCAGGTGAATCAGGTAGATTGCACGCTGGCAAGGTGGAAGTCTACCGAGAGACTAGACCTAACTCGAGGGTTAGGCAAACCTGGTTGGGAATCAGGTTAAGTCCTAGTTGAGAGCTTGGATGGAGAAATCCGGGTTGGTCAAAGGGGTTGACCGTGAAATTGAGGTTGGTCAAAGGGGTTGACCGTGAACACAAGTTAGGTTGGTCTCAATCGATTGGGTGATCGATTGGGTTGTTGTCTCGCGAGAACAAGAAGGATCTTAATCAATTGGGTAATTGATTAAGAAGGATGGTAATCAATTAGGTAATTGATTAAGGAGGATCTTAATCAATTAGGTAATTGATTAAGAAGAAAGTGAATCGATTGGGTAATCGATTAAGAGAGTTTGTTGCGAGAACAGAAGGTGGCTGAATCGATTGGGTAATCGATTCAGCCTTCCCTTAATCGATTGGTCAATCGATTAAGAGCAGTCTTAATCGATTGGCTAATCGATTCAGGTTCAAAAACTAGCCGTTGAACGGCTAGTATGACGTGGTAATCGATTGGGTAATCGATTAGGGAACCCTAGGCGTCGGGTATAAGGGTTTTCACGCAGGTTTTGAGCAAGAGCTCTTCTCCCCTTTTTCCTCCTTCATTGGTGCCATCTCAAGGGAAGTCTTGGAGGTTTTTGCTGCTGCATTTCCAAGGTTCTAGAGGCAACCACAAGCTTGAAGATAGCAAGGAAAGCAAAGAGAGTTTATTCATTGTAAATCTTGTAAGATTTCATTTTGTGTTTGCTTTGATTCTTGCTGTATCTTTGTGAAAGCTTGAAAGAGGTTTCTCCACCTCAAGAAGGAGATCTTTCATAGTGTATGAGAGAGTGAGGAGAGTGGATCCTTGGATTAGTCACCCGACCGGGGTGGATACCAAGTAAATCCTTTGTGTTAGCGTTTGCTCGAGTCTTCCGCCGCGACAAATCATCACGGAGCAAATCGGAGCTAATCACCCCCCTCTAGCTCGTCTACCGGTCCCAACATCTAGGTGCCCGAAGCCAATCAAGCACTCTGAATTAGTGAAACCACCATAAGAGCATTGCTTTTTCAATTTTTTCGAGCAAAAAATATTTGTTAGTACTGCTCACTTGCTTTTTCCTCCAACGAGGACTTTGGTTACTGGAATGGTTGGATGGAAGTCCACCTAAAGACCCAAGTTCAAATGTGAGTGATCATTTAGATGAGTTTCACATTACCTCTCAATGCAAATGAAAAACTATTAGGATGTGAATTCTGAGACACAACTCTAATGAAAATGATTGAGGCAGATACTAAAGTCACCCAGACCCTTCAGTGTGGCTTAACTAAGGAAGAGCTAAACCAAGTCGGACCCTTCAATTGCACGAACGATCTCTAGCAAAAATTGATCGAGCTTCACAAAGAAACTTCTTACACCAAGGTATTTAGACGTGATTTAATTTTAAATAATTTGTATAATGTTAAAATGCATGAAGGTAAATCGGTAAGTCAACTACACACTCTGATCCAAGATCTAGTCAATAGACTCCACTCAATCCGGTAGAAAGTGGAAAACCATGATTATAAGGTATGCCCTCAACGTAGTTCCTAAGAATACTTTGTGAGCATCTATGGTAGATGCTTACAAAGTTTTCAAAGATCTTTTATTAATTAGATTAGATGAATTATTTTTTGAATTTAAACTTCATGAACAGACTAATGCTACTCCGACCAAGAAAGATATTGTGTTCCTTGCAAGAAGACTCACAAACAAGAGTCGAAGCCCAAGTGCCAACCCGAGCCTGAATTCGAAGACTAATCATATTCAGAAGATGATGATGAGATCACCACCAAACTAGTTTTCTAATTCAAAATGTGTTAAAGAAAAAGAGGATGATCTAATCAAAGGTCACAAAAGCAACGTGGTCCGAGTCATCGGAAGAGTCGGACGAAGAAGAACAAACTCAACTGAGCTTCTTGGAACTACTAGTACAAGCTCACATTACCGAGACTGAATCTGAAACCAAATCCGATTCGAAGACGAGTCAGAGACTGAGTCTGAGAGAAGCCACAAATCTATATCCGTTTTCATTTTTGAAGGGTCTAATCCTACTGTCAGTCTTACTTCAGAAGATGAACTTTACAATTTAATTTCCTACTTAACTCGTAAGTTAGTTAAGTCTAATCTCCAAGTCAAGTCACTCCGAAAAGAGGTAAAGACCCTTAAGAAGGTGGCCACTTAAGTCCTTTGACTGAGCCAATTCAATACAGAACTTCTGTAAGTACCCTTGGTTGATTTTGATGTGATCAACCGATTTAAGTGAGGTCCTGGTGTGTTTAATTCCTCTGCTAAGTGTGCAGGAGCTTAGGTACAGAGAAAGTCGAGCGTAAGACGTAGCGGACGAGAAGGATTGTGCAGAGAAGTGAGTCGATGAGCTCGGTACAATCCGAGGCACGTGGAAGCTGCGGAAGAGTACACTGGTGGATCGAGAAAGACGTACGCAACGCTCGAGGGACAGGAAGCCGGGAGGAAGCACACTCGAGGGGCGAAAGGTCGGAGACGAGTTCGAGCGAGCCTAACTCCGGTTGGCCGGAAATCACTCAGAAGACGAAGAACCAAAAGACTGGTCAGTTTGACCAAGTCAAACCAGACGCCCGAAAAAAGGAGGATTTATTTGTTGCTAAGAGGAATCAAACTCGAAACCTCAACCAATACATATCTCCATTCTTACCATTTGGAATAGCGAGCAAAGTTAATAAGTTACTGTCGATGTTACCACTTGGAGATCACAACAGCGAAATCTCAAGTAGAAGATAAAGTTTTAATTAAACTTTATCTCTTAAAGGATAATACCTTATCCTTTAATCAGATCCAATGGATGCAGTTTTATCCCATCCAAGATCAACCGTCCAAATTGCATCCATGGATTAACGACCAAGAGAAAATTCATCAACAATCCAGATTTATTCTCTTAGGCTATAAATAGGCTTGGAGTTTTAGCTTTAAAAATTAATTCATTCACTTGCAAAATCTCTTAAGTATAGTGCGCTGTTGTTGTAAGGCATCTCCGCCATAAGAAGATTTTTATTGAGCGTCCACTGCCTTGGAAGCAACATTCTTAGTTGCGACCAAGTTTTTTTTTTAAAGGAGTGCCTTCCATTTTAATTTTTTTTACCATCTATTCACCCCCCTCTAGTCGGTCCAACATGATCCAACAAGTGGTATCAGAGCCAAGGTCACCGCAGAAGGACTAACCGCCAACTGCAGCAATTTCGAGAAAATGGTTGGAGCAGTAATCTACTCGCCGAAGTTTGAGGGGGAGATGGCGATGTAGAAGCGCCGAATGCAGGTATTTTTTAAAATTGATATTGAACTACTACTAATTATGAAAAATGGTTTTTCAGTTCCTAAATAATGGCGAGGATAAAGAAATAGAGTCATGGACCAAGAAGGAGCAAGCGGACTTTGTAGCAAAGCTGAATTTCATCTGCTAACCGTTCTTTCCGCGCAAGAAGTCAACCGCATCAAGAATTACAACTCGGCAAAAGAGCTCTAGGAGAAATTCCTGGAATTGCATGAAAGTACCTCAGAGGAAAAACTGAAGGCCACCTGGGACGAGTCCTCATCAGAAGAGTCGGAAGGTCAAGAATACGCGGGACTTGCGCTAATGACAAATCATCAAGAAGGGAGCACTGATGAAGGGGGAGAGACGTCAGAAGAAAGCGACGACGAAAAAGGAACCTCGTTTTCGAAAGCGACCCGGTATGCAGGAGTTAAAGCCTTGCTCAAATCTAATTGTAAATTAGAAAAAGAAAATTTGAAATTAAAAAATGAATTGGTACTTACAACCTCTTCTGATATTTTGAAAAATAAAAATGATAATTTGAAAAACTTAGTGCAAAAATTAGAACTTGATATTGCATATTTACGCCAAAAGAAAAATAACTTTCCTGATAATTTAAATTGGTATTTTAGAAACCATAAGGGTCAATTTAAAAAGGTGCCCAAAAGCTATATTCCGCCTAAGTTTTTAATTAATCTTGTAGACAAGAACTTATTTTGGATTTTTAAATTTGTTTTAAATTGATGAGTTTTTATTATTTATGTGCGAAATTTTTTTACAAAAATTATATCCTTTTTTTGCATAATTATGTTGTTCATTTACTGAGAATTTTCAAAAATTTTTTAATATTTTTTGTTTTAATGATTTTTCGCTCGAAATTTAAAATTAAAATTTTAAAAATAGATAAATAATTTATTTTCATAGATCCAATTTTTCATGATTCAGATATAGTGGAAAAAACTCATTATAATTTTTTGAAGCATTTGTTTCAATTTTTTTTTAAATTTTTAAAAAAAACTCAAACATTTTTTTCTTCCCTAATTATGTTTCCCCATTTTTTAATGTGATCAAAGGGGGAGAAATAGGGTTAAAGGGTAGACTTTTACTTTACTCTAAATTTAAGTTTTTTTTTGAACTTACACTGTTTACATTATTATGCATATTTTTTTAAAATTTTGTTTACCTTAACTTAACTCGAATTGATACACATCAAAAAGAGGGAGTTTGTAAGTACCCTTGGTTGATTTGGAAGTGATCATCCTATTTAAATTAGGTTCTGGTGTGTTTAATCTCTTTGCAAAGTGTGCAAGAGCTTAGGTACTGAGGAAGTCAAGCGTAAGACGTAGTAGATGAGAAGGATTATGCGGGAAAGTGAGCCGACAGGCTCTGTATAATCCGAGAGACGCGGAAGCTGCGGAAGAGTGCACCGGTAGATCGAGAAGGGCGTACGCGACGCCTGAGGGACTAGAAGCTGAGAGGAAGCACGCTCGAGGGGCGAAAGGCCGGAGTCGAGTTCGGGTGAGCCTAATTCCGGTTGGCTGGAAATCACCCAGAAGACGAAGAACCAAAAGGCTGGTCAGTTTGACCAAGTCAAACCAGGTGCCCGAAAAAAAGGAATTTTTTGTTGCTAAGAGGAATTGAACGCGAAACCTCAACCAACACATATCTCCATTCTTACCACTTGGGATAGCGGGCAAAGTTAACAAGTTACTGCCGATGTTACCACTTGGAGATCACAATAGCAAAGTATTAAGCAGAAGATAAAGTTTTAATTAAACTTTATCTCTTAAAGGATAATACCTTATCCTTTAATTAGATCCAATGGATGCAGTTTTATTCCATCCAAGATCAACCGTCCAGATTACATCCATAGATCAATGACCAAGAGAAAATTTATCAACAATTAACAATCCAGATTTATTCTCTTAGGCTATAAATATGCTTAGAGTTTTAGTTTTAAAAATTAATTTATTCACTTGCAAAATCTCTTAAGTCTAGTGCGCTGTTGTTATAAGGCTTCTTCGCTATAAGAAGATTTTTATTGAGCGTCCACTGCCTTGGAAGCAACGTTCTTAGTTGCGATCAAGTTTTTTTTTAAAGACGAGTGTTTTCTATTTTAATTTTTTTTTACCGTCTATTCACCTCCTCTAGCCTGTCCAACCTGATCCAACAACTTCGACTAAGTTCAACAACTTGAGGAAGAAAATTTAACTATAAAAACTCAAGTCAAAGAACTTAAGAATTCTTCGGAACGGTAAACCTTGGGTTTCAAATATCTTGACTTGATTCTTGGAAAGCAAAGGGTCGTCGTATACAATAAATCCGGACTAGGATTCAAATCTAAGTCATGATTTAAGTCATATATGTCTATTGTAAATAGAAATAGCAACTAAGTCCATGCATGTGTCCTAAAAATAAACTTGATTAATCAAGCTGGACCAAACCACTACTAGATTCCCAAGGGTCAAATCCATTACCTCAATAGACATTATTGAGATTATGATCTAAAGGGACCTAGTAGAAAAATCATTTCTATTATTAGATGAATATGCATATTTACTTGTTTGTTTGTTTATTTGCTTTTATGCTTATTTCCATGCTTTAGTTTAGAATGATTAAATAAGGAATTAGGTTTGATTGAAACTTGCTCAAGCTAGTACCAGGATGGGGCAAGATGATAATACATTAGGGAAGTTTAGTCTAGGGAGTCAAGTATGATAAAGCATATCATATTTGGTCTACTTAGCTATGTAGAACTAACCGAAGCTACCTTGTCACATCCTGAACTAGTTAAACCAAGGTTCATCAAAAGAGAAAGTTAAAAGTATAATATCTTAAGAAGATTTTGTCTAGAAAGTGGTCGTTGTTCCGATATCCAAAAAGACCCCTATGCCATGTTACAATCTAGAAGCCAATTTTTGAAATGTGCTTTTAACTAACTAATTGCTAAACCTGAATCTAACTCAAATGCCAATCAAATCTTATAATACAAATTAAATTAATAAAAGACAAAATCAATAACATCTCACAGAACATATAAAACCCCTATTTTATAAACATTGAAATAGGCAAGATGTTATGATCTAATCTAGTCTAATCTTAACCAAACTATTCCACTTAATTGAAATTCAATTAATTAATAATTTTTCAAATCAATTAAACTCAATTTTCAACTTAATTAAAACTTATCTTTCAAATTCAACTTAATTAATATTTAAAACTAAGTTTGTCCATTTCAAAATTTAACTTAAACTTTATCTTTTTCAACTTAATTCAAAATTTAACTTAATCTTTTTAGACTTTATTAATTTTCAAATTTAACTTAAACTTAATTTTTAAAATTTAACTTAATCATTTTAAATTTAATTAATTTTCAAATTTTAACTTAATCTTTTTAAACTTAATTAATTTTCAAAATTTAATTAATTTACTTAGCTTTTTAAAAATTTAACTTAACTTTTTTAAAACCAAATTAACATTCAAAATTAACTAAATCTTCTTCAAAATTCAATTTAACTTAATCAGTGGAATCCATCTCACAAAGCACTCATAGGCCTAACACGCTTGATAACCTAGATTAGGTGAGAAGGAGTAAGTAGGTGAATTCGATCAACTTATCTTAAAAATTCCTATAAGTTAAATCCAAATCAAAATGCTTTATATATAAGAATATAAAGATTTAGACAAATAGATATTGAATAGTAGGTGCCCACACATGTGCTTAAGAAAAATAGATGAATTATTTTTTAAAAAAATAATTTTACTTTTAAAAACATGTTTAGACTTTAGGGTTTGCTCAAAGTTTCCATTAAGAATTTCTTTTTCATGCTTAAAATTATCACTAGAATTATTAGTCCTCTATTACTTAGAAAATGTTTTTAAGCCATTTTGCCCAAATTTTTTAAACCTTGTGAAATTTTTTTGAAAAATAATTTCTCACTCCCTCCTAATTGGCTACAAAACTCTTTTACTTAGAAAATTTTTGCAATTTTTTTTGAAAAGTCTTGCAAAATTTCTTTACTTAAGATTTTTTTTTGCAAAAAAAGTGCTTTATTTATAAATTGTTTGAAAAAATATGCTTAGATTTTTTTTTTTTGCAAAAAAGTGCTTTACTTATATATTATTTTTTCAGAAAATGAGCTTATTTTTTTTTTTTTGCAAAAAATGTGGTTTACCTAAGGATTTTTGTTTTTTTTAAAATATGTTTACTTATAAACTTCTTTGTTGCAAAAATGTACTTTACTTAGAAAGTTATTTTGCAAAAATTAATTTATATATTTTTTTTTACTTTTTGCAAAAATTGAGTTTACTTAAGATTTTTTTTACAAAGAAAATTCTTTTAACTTAGAATTTTTAGAACTTTATTTTTCTTATCTCCATTGACCTTTGTAAGTTTTTGATGTATATCAAAGAGGAGAGAAAACATCAAAGTTAAGTTTTTCAAATAATACAAATATTCAGGAGAGTATAATAAATTGAGGAGAGCATATAAAACTATTTTTGAAATGATAAGTGGGAGACAAATTATTTTTGAAAAACATTTTAAACACAAAACTATATTATGTTGTTTTTCCAAGTTAGAATTTCTATGATTTAATTTATTATTTATTTACTTAACTTTGAACTAAATTGTTATAAATTAAAAAGAGAGAAATTATTGGTGTTGGAAGCACTGACTAATTAATTGAACTTGAGTTTTGATATTCATAAAAGTTCAAAGTTAAGGTTATTTGTGATATAACATGTTGAATTGAGTGTCCAGGCAAGTCCTAGTTATGCTAGACACTAAGTCCTGGTCGTGGTGATTGGGCACTAAGTCCTAGTCGTGGTGATTGGGCACTATGTTCGCTGTGTGGGTTGGGCAATGAAGACCTGATCTAAAGGATTAGACACTAAGTCCTGACCGTGTGAGTTGGGCAACAAAGACCTAATCTAAAGGATTGGATATGAAGTCCTGATCAGGGAGACCAAGCAAGAGTCTTGACAAATCATGGACGACGGGCAGGAGTTGAGACGGGTCGAGGATCGGACGTCGAGAGTCCCGAAAGTCAAGGATCAGATGCTGAGTAAAAGTCCAAACAAAAGTTTGGCAAAAGGTAACTTCTTCTGAGAGGAGTAGGTGAGGACGCGTTCCCCGTCGTGGGAGCAATAGGGTTGGTCCAACATAGAGTTTCGGTTGAAACATAAAAGACAGGACCAGATAGTCCGAGACTGTCAATTATATTTCATTTCAATATTATATATATATTTCTAACTCTGTGATGCAGAAAAACACAGTTGAAGAAGACTGAAAAAAGGCTCTAGGACCCCGGAGCCCGTCCAGGCACCTGAAGGTCCAAGTGCACAAATTAGGTCCTAGAGCCTGGAGGTCCTAGCACCCGAAGGTAGTCCAGGCACTCAGATTAGTGCGACTTGGCTAAGCACGTGGCTGAGTGGCACTAGTTGATTGGTGGGCCCCTGTCATAGTTCAAGTGCTCGGGAGTGGATAAACTTAAAGGATCAAGTTTCGATGAGGAGTTGCCACATCAGCTCGACAGGGGCAGTTGGACTAGAATCAGACGCCTGAACTAGCCTTTATAAGCAGCTTCAGCTAAGAGCTCCGCAAATCAATTCTCTATGATCTACGTGCTTAAGTGCTGGTCCAAAAATTACTCTACAATGCCGCACGCTGCACCGATGACTACGCTCAAGTTTTGACTTTACTTCGTCGGTGTTGTAACTGTTAATTGTACTTCAAATTCCATATGTTTGTAATTATTCGGATTGATAATGATTGTCCACAGAAAACGATCAATCATCGCAAATCTTGAAGTAGGAGTCGTCATAGGCTCTGAATCAAGTAAAAGAAAATTTGTTAGTATTAGTTGCCTTTTTTTATTTTCCGCTTCGTATGATTTACTCCGAGTGTTTTATGTAAAATTTTAAAAAATAGTGGATGCTATTCACCCTCTCCTTCCCTCTAGTACTTTCTCGATCCTACAATTAATTAAAATGCAGTCGCAAACAATTTAAACAGGCGAAATGTGAAGGGAGCAAGATGTACATACGATTGAACTCTTGACCTACTCCTCTGAGTTGGTGACCAATAGCCTCAAGAGATAGATTTAATCATACCATGAAAATCAAATGAAAGGAACGTATAGGGCCTGGTTCAAGGTGGTTGGGACTGTTCATTTGTCAATTAGGCTTGATATGAGATAAATGTCCATACTGAGGCCCAATGTGGAACAACACATGCATATATATTTTATGAAATTGCTTCGTTACATCACTTAATATTATGAGAAATGATACGTATAGTAAAAATGAATATCTCAGTAAAAATTTTGATCATCACTCCGGTATCATCCGACGTCCGATCGCCGATCGTTCACTACCGGCGACCTTTGATCACCGTCCCGAATCAAACTATACCTTGGGAGGACGGTGAACCCGTCAGGATCGCCGGCAACGGTGAACCCGTCGAAATCGACGGTGAATAATGCGAGATCGCAATTGCTGCGATCCCCGACGGGTTCACCGTGCCCCTTAGGGTATAGTTTGGTTCGGGACGGCGGTCGGAGGTAGTGTCCGATCAGCGATCAGACGTTGGACGTGCCGCCGATTAATGGTCAAAGTTTTCACTGAGGCATTCATTTTCACTGTGCGTATAATTACTCTGATATTATTTTCATATACGTTGGACCAGGTAGCAGACCTGGGGCGATCGGTCTGGCCTCACAAAAGTTTCCTATCGGTCACCAGGAAGCCCAGGGTCCAAGGGTTCACGTCCCATTTGGAAGAAAAATTCTTACAAAATATTCCGTAGTTAGGGATCGAACCATGGATACCTAGATAGTGACTATCACCCTACCACTATCATAGTCTCGGGGCATATATATTCAGATAAATGATTAATCAATGTTGTTCATGAATTTAATGAGGTAAACGTATATATTCAAATTTATTTATTTAATTTAACGAATTGTTCAAATTTATTTATTTAATCGATCTCATATAATGGACGAACATGGATACCAAGTTTGTTTACGAGTTCGTTCATTTACAATCCTACGTGATCTCCAACCGAAAGAAAGAGTGATAAAATCGCACAGAGTGACACAAAAATATGTGGTACATCAGCGAGCGAAAGCTGGCATCCTCCTTTCCCTTTTAGCCCACCGACTGACCGCTCTTACTCTTCCCATCACCTCCTCTCACCTGAGAACATGCCGCAGCGAATTAGTCCAAATGCGCGCATTGCTTAGATTGAGTGATCTTTGGAGAAACAAATGAGAGGAACAGGAGGAAAAGGCAGCGCCAAAGTTCCGGCTGACCTCCTTGTCTGCTTCCCATCCCGAGCTAGCACACTTGCCCTGAGTTGGGAACTAAATTCTCCAAGTGGCTCGTGCTGCTAACGATGTCCGGTCGGGAGTCGAAGTTCCTATCAATTTGTGGTACCGAGGATGTCCAAGTTATGTAGACCTGACCGTGGTACTGAGGATACCCGACTGAGAGCAACCGAAGTTCTTATCAGTTTGTGGTGCCGAGGATACTCATGCTGTGTAGACCTGGCTACGGTACTGAGGATGTCCGACCGGGAATAGACAAAGTTCCTACCAGCTTGTGGTGTTGAGAATACTTAAACTGTGTAGACCTAGCCGCGGTGCTGAGGATGCAGCCGAAATTCCTACTAGCTTGTGGTGTCGAGGATGCCCAAGCTATATAGACCTGACTGCGGTGCTGAGGATGCCCGACCGGGAGCAGCTGAAGTCTCTATCAGCTTGTGGTGCCGAGGATATAGACTTGGCCACGGTGCTGAGGATGCTCGACCGGGAGCAGCCGAAGTCCCTACCAGCTTGCGTTGTCGAGAATGCCTAAGAATGTGTAGACTTGGTTGCAGCTATACTTAACTGGTTTTATACCGGTTCATTACATTTGTCCTGTCCGGGACTCATTTTCCTCGTTTGGGGGTCCAAACCTCCTTTATTGCCCTCTCCGAACTCAACTTTCCTTGCATGGAGACAAGTTACCTGACGTGGAGTCGGCATCGCAATTCATCCGATGTAAAGTCAGTATTGTCACTTTCTTGAGAGAGAGTCAGAATTGTAGTTTGCATGACACGGGTCTGGGAGATTGGTGATAGCATTCGCATTAAAGCTAAAACCTTATATGAGACCACATTTCTTAGAGAACCAAGCAGAAAGCACATACAAGTTACAATCAGAAAGATAAATACTTTGCAAAAGAGCAAAACGAGTGCTAGATTACAATAAGAATACTAAGAACATCTTGGCTCGACAAAACAAAAAGTGTGAAATTATATCATAGCTCTTTTTCCTCAGCAGACAACTTCCAGGCTTGGCCGACATTAAGAAACTTCAGGTTGACATCTAGCTTCAGCACATCGGCTAATTTAATTTGTTGGACAACACCGTTGAAGCCTTGCATTAACCGCTTTATGACCTGGCCAGCCATGATGTCGCTGAACACCTCAGACTGGAGGAACTTAGTCTTGAAGGCTATTCTTATCTCGGATTGACGGACTTCCTCTCTTGCTTTGTAGCTTTCTATCTCCTTAAGGGCTCGTTCCCGCTCGATCTTCATCTTCTCCTCATTGACCAATATTTGTTCTCGGACGGCGAGTGCTTCATCGCGTTGTTCTCAAGCCGTTGTCAGTTGGGACTCAGCTTGGGCGATGGTCTCTTGTTGATTAGTTATATAATCGACGACAATATGTAGATCCGCCTCATGCTTAACTAGATTTTCCATTTGCTCCTTGACTTGACCACTTAGCTCCTCCTTGGAGGTTATTGTTGAGGTAATTTATGGTCTGGAGTGACCATCTGTTTTGATGTTTGGGCAAAGGGTTTAAGTTAGGTTCACCCTTGTGTTTTGATATGTGTATTTGAGTGTGCAGGTCTTGCAGGATACACATGGACTCAGTTGGACGGCTTCGAGTACGGTGAAGGATGGCATGGAGGCAAGCCGTGGGCTTGTATGCGCATTCGAGGGACCATGGACAAAGCAGGGACGATGAGCCGAGGGAAGCGGACTTCGAGGCGTACGTGAAGGATGGTATGGAGGCAAGCCGAGAGCTTGTGTGCGCATCTGAGGGACGAGGGCCAAAGTCGAAGAGGGCTTGAAGGCAACAGGTCGAGGCTGCTGGAGCAGGAATGATGAGCCGAGGGACACGAACTTCGAGGCATCCGTGAAGGATGACATGGAGGCAAGCCGAGAGCTTGTGTGCGCATCTGAGGGACGGGAGCCGAGGACGAAGAGGGCGCGAAGGCAACAAATCGAGGTTGCTGTAAGAAGAGTCAGCTGGGTCGTGAGAGTACGAGTGTTGAGTGAATTATATGTTGGGACCGAGTGCATGTTGACATGGATGCGGGTTCGTAATTTTAAAATTAATTACGTGCAGCGGAAGGTTTAGCATAAATAATTTCACAAATTATTTAACCACACATCTAAGCACGCAACCTTATATTGTGTAGACATGATCATACATTTAAAATTTTGCAGAAAGTAAACTAATTTACTTAGTACCTTGCGTAACTCGAAAGAAGGGACGTGATCCAACCGTAAGCGTCCCTTGGAAGCTCCGCCTCTATTCGCGTCCACGCCGAGTTTTCTTCGAGATGACTTCGCAAAGCCACGAGTTTCGTGCCGGACAAGAACTACTAGATTCTCCAAAGGCACGACAAGAATACCAAGAGAGAGATGGGAAGACTAACCACCAAACGAAGAACGGAATCAAGATTCTGGGAGGAAGGAAGGAGTTGCGCCCGCTTCTTCTTCTTCTTCGGCAGCTGCTTGGTGGATGAAGCTCACGAAAACAAAGGGGTCCTCCTTTTAGGGCCGGCGGCACTAGAGGAGGGAGAGGGAGAGAAGGAGAGAGAGAGAGGGCTTATGTCTAGATCTCTTAGATTTATTTCCAAGCCTTGCCTTGGTTCCTTTATATAGTAGCCTCTCAATCGCCAAGTCTCCTTTTTATGGAATAAATTTTCATAAGAAATTTATCATATAAATTTTTCTATGAATTATTCCATCATGCCAAGTTTTTATCATAATTTAATTTATGATAAAAACAACCGTCTCCCTTTTCTTAAGGAAAGAAATTTCTTTATATAAATTTTTTTATATAAATTTCTTTATCATGGTAAATCAATCCATTATTGATTTTATAAAATAAAATAAACCAATCCATGGTTTATTTTAATTTCCATGAAAATAAATCTCTTTATATAAATTTCTTTATCATGGTAAATCAATCCATTATTGATTTTATAAAATAAAATAAACCAATCCATGGTTCATTTTAATTTTCATGAAAAATAAATTTCTTTATATAAATTTCTTTATCCATAATTTTATAAAACAAACCACACTCGGTTTATTTTATAACTTGAACCAAACGATTTGGTTCTCCCCTTTTAATGTGGCCGGCCAAACAAAGAGGGTGGGGACCCTCTTTGGCCGGCCAAACCCAAGCTAAAACCATACGAATTAAACTCATTTAATTCGTCCAATAAGTCTTCAAAAGACTTAGCCATTTTAAGCTTCCGTTGCGTCTCTGAAAAATTCAGATTCGACTTATCTCTCTTGATCGGAAAATCCAATTTTTAACTCGTTTTAAATCCCTCGGATCACTCGTAGTGCGTGTGACTAAATAGGCTTTCGATTTATGTCGGCCGTCTATAATCAACCAATTATAGAACGATCATGAGTGGCACCTAGTAGTACATCATGATCCCCAATTAATCGAAAGATCAACGGTTGACCTCAGAAATAATTCTGAAACCCTTCAGCAGCTATAATGAATCGTGCCCATTCCCTTCACCATCTTATACCCACTTGGTTCAGGACACGATCTATGTGTGTCAGTCCCCACTAGGCTGACTATGTCACACCTAGCCCAAGTAACGTTTTCTCGTCCTACGGATTCTAATTACTCTCATGTATCTAAGAGATTCATACTCTGAACATGTCATGCTCTGGCTAGAGGCTTCGAGTAACAATCCGACGATAGGCCTTGGGTATACATCTCCTTGTAAGGAGTGGTGAATCCTTTGTAGGCTGTTCAAATATCTTCGGGCACTTCGGCTTATACCCAATCATCCTGGGTCCACACCTCCTTAGAGATGCTTGCTTAAGATGTCAAAGTATAAGTCTCCATGACCAAGATGACTTGAACACCGCAAGTCAAAGGAACATCGCACTTAAGCTGCAGTAAGAACTTCATTGACATATCTATATGTAGATTACCATATGAAGTTTTACAGTCAGTCACTCCAATGAACTAGTTCCCTTAACTAGCATTCATGTTTATCTCCGGACATCCCAATGTCTCTAGCCAGTGAGAATCAGCTGATTAGAGAATAACCCATGCTAGTCTCAACAGAATTGATAGTGCCCGTATTTATCAATTCATCGACTAGGGACAATTTCAATACTTCACAATTGCACATGTAGAGATAATCACTAGTTGTGAATTCATCACAAATTCTCTCATGCTGTGAATTGTATTGCGGACATTCAGTAAATGAGTTTAAGATCTCAATCAAATATACAAATATGTATACTCAAATAGTGAATATTTATTTATTAAAATAAATGATTACAATCATAAGGCGGTTGCCTTAGGACACTTCTCTCATAATACTAACAAACTCCCACTTGGCCTAATGCCAATCGCTACGGTATCCAATACCACAAGCTCTAACATGACCCTCAAACTTGCTTTGAGGCAAGGCCTTAGTTAAAGGATCCGCTAAATTCCTTTCAGTGGGAATTTTCTCAATTTGTATATCATTCCTACTTATAATCTCTCTGATCAGATGATAGCGGCGAAGCACATGTTTGGATCGCTGATGAGACATTGGTTCCTTTGTTTGTGCAATAGCTCTATTATTGTCGCAATAAACCGGTATTGCTTCATCAATGGTTGGAACCACACTAAGTTCTGAGACAAACTTCTTGATCCAAACTGCTTCCTTTGCTGCTTCCGAAGCTGCAATATATTCCGCTTCCGTGGTAGAATCCGCTACGGTGTCTTGGTTGGAACTCTTCCAACTTATTGCACCTTCATTCAAAATAAATACGTATCCAGAATGAGATTTGGAGTCACGTATTATCTGTCTGGAAACTGGCATCTGTATACCCACGTATTATCATATCTCCTTCTCCATATATTAGGAACACATCCTTAGTTCTTCTTAAGTACTTAAGGATTGTCTTGACTGCCGCCCAATGATCCATTCCTGGATCAGACTGGTATCTGCTTGTGACTCTCAGAGCATACGATACATCGGGCCTAGTACATAACATAGCATACATGATAGATCCTATCGCAGATGCATAAGAAATCTTATTCATGCAAATCCTCTCATCTTCTGTGCGCGGACACATAGACTTTGAAAGGTTGATCCCATGCCTGATGGGAAGGTAACCTTTCTTGGATTCCGACATGCTAAACCTTTTTAGCACTCGGTCTATATATGTAGACTGCGAAAGACCAAGCAACCGTTTTGATCTATCTCTATAGATTCTAATCCCAAGGATATAGGTTGCTTCTCCCAGGTCTTTCATGGAGAAAGTTTTGGACAACCAAATTTTAACCGACTGTAAGACTGATATATCGTTTCCTATAAGTAATATGCCATCGACATATAATATTAGGAATACGATTGCACTCCCACTAACCTTCTTGTACACACAAGGTTCGTCAGGATTTTGTGAGAAATTAAACTATTTGATTGTCTCATCAAAACGGATGTTCCAGCTCCTGGATGCTTGCTTCAGTCCATATATGGATCGTCGAAGCTTGTATATTTTGATTTTATCAACCGATGTGAAACCTTCAGGTTGTATCATGTATACATCCTCAAGCAGGTTTCCATTAGGGAAAGTTGTTTTCACATCCATTTGCCATATCTCATAATCATAATGAGCTGCTATGGCCAGGAGCATCCGAATGGATTTAAGCATAGCTACTGGCGAATAGGTTTCGTCATAATCAATTCCTTGTTTCTGACGATATCCTTTTGCCACTAATCTAGCCTTAAAGGTAACAACATTATCATCCATGTTGGTTTTCTTCTTGAAAACCCACTTGCACCCTAAGAGCTTAATCCCTTCAGGTGGGTTAACCAAGTCCCATACCTGATTTTCGTACATGGAATCCATTTCCGACTTCATGGCTTCAAGTCATTTGTCCCTTTCTGAACTTTTCAGAACATCATCATAACTGATAGGTTCGTCATCACTAATGAGTAACATGTCGTTCGATTCACTTACGAGAAATCCGTATCTCTCTGGAATATTGCGTGTCCTATCAGATCTACGAAGTAGTGGTGTTGTTTTAGGTTCAACTGATAGCTCATCATTATGAGTTATTGGTTGTGGGTCCGGACTAGGTGTCTCTGTAATATCTATTGGAGTTTCTTGAACTTCTTCAAGTTCAATACTACTCCCACTATTTTCTTATAAAAGAAATTCTTTTTCCAGAAATACAGCATGCCTTGAAATAAACACCTTTTGTTCCAAGGGATGATAGAATTGGTAACCCTTTGTTTCCTTAGGGTATCCAATAAATAGACATTTATCAGACTTAGCATCCAATTTGTCTGATACAGTCCGCTTCACATAAGCAGGACAACCCCATATCTTAAGGTGAGTTAAGTGAGGTTTCTTACTATTCCACGTTTCATATGGAGTAGTAGAGACTACCTTGGTCGGGACTCTGTTTAGCAAGTAAATAGCTGTCTTAAGCGCATAGCCCCAAAAGGATTTTGGAAGAGTTGCATGATTCATCATGGATCTAACCATGTCCATCAAGGTTCGGTTACGTCTCTCAGATACACCATTATGCTGTGGTGTATATGGCGGAGTCCATTGAGACAATATCCCATTGTTCCTAAGATAATCTTGAAACTCTTGACTTAAGTATTCAGCACCCCGATCGGATCGAAGTATCTTAATACTTTTGCCAAGCTGTTTCTCTACTTCATTTCTGAACTCTTTGAATTTCTCAAAAGCTTCAGATTTGTGTTTCATTAAGAACACAACCCGAATCGTGAGTGATCATCGATAAAGGTAATGAAGTAGCTATAGCCTCCTTGTGCAAGAGTTGACATTGGTCCACATACATCAGTATATATTAGACCAAGCAATTCTCCCACTGGATTACCTTTTTCGGAAAAGGGTAATTTGGCTATCTTGCCTTTTAAGCATGATTCGTATGTATCAAACGAACCGGGTTCAAATAATTCCAGAATTTCACATCGGTGTAATTTGGTCATGCGTTTCTTACTTATATGGCCAAGACGACAATGCACGTATAGGAGTCTATTTGATTATCTATTCGAGCACGTTTGTTGCTAACTTCGATATTGAAAACGTCACCGGATAAATCTAACGTGTAGATACCATTGCATAAAGTTCCGGTCCCATAAAGAACACCATTTAAAGTTATGTAATAACAATTGTTACTAAAAGTTAAATGGTAACCCTTTTCATTCAAGAATGAAATAGATACAATGTTCTTTATTAACGAAGAAACAAAATAACAATTATCCAATTCTAAGACAAGTCCAGTAGGGAGCTTTAGCAAACATGTTCCGATGGAAATAGCAGCAATCTTTGCTCCATTTCCAACTCGCAAATTCGCTTCTCCCTTGACGAGTCTTCTTCTATTCCTTAGCCCCCGTATGTCATTACATATATGTGAGTTACACCCAGTATCAAGTACCCAGGTGTACGAGGAAATAGAGTGACATTCAATAACGAAGATGCCTGAAGAGGATGGGGCATCAGATGCCTTCTTCTTCAAGGACTCATGATAAACCTTGCAGTTTCTTCGCCAGTGGCTCTTCTTGCCACAGTGATGGCAAGTGCCTTTTGGTACCTTTTCAATCCTTTTGTCCTTAGTTAACTTATTGGTGTCCAAAATGGAACGCAAATTCAGAGAAGACATGATCAAGTGATTATCCTAGAAATACAAGTTGAGTTTATGTGATAAGAATGATAAAGAATGCATCAATATACATTCATTAAATCCTATTTATTTTTCGAATTGAATAACCCTTTTTATCAATTCGGGAGATTGTAGGAACATCTCCAAATAGGTTGATATCCAACCATAGATAAGAACAACCATGGCTGTGGCCATCAAGTTATTCTTAGCTATGAGGTAGGTAATTATACCGATTACATATCACATATATGTAACTATCACTTTATGCTATCAACTGATTGAAAGCTTGCATAAATCATTGGGTTGTTAACTCATTAACAAGTATGCAACAATGTACATAGCACCCAACTGCACCTCTCTTTACATCGACCTTGGCTGTGGCACAACAAATCGATGCTCCAAGCTTAAGGCTGACCCATTAATCAAGAAATAGTTTTAATATGGTTGGAGCTCATTCAACCGTTTAGTCAGGCTTGGATGTGTCCAACAACCAAAACTAAGGATTGACCTCTGACTCCAACTATATTAATCATAAACTAATTCCATGGTTTGAACATGTTGAGGTTCAAGCCGGGCATGGATGTGTCCATCAACCCAAACGAGAAACAAAACTCCGGTTCTAACCATATTAATGGAAGGTGTTGGCTTTAATATTTTGTAAGGGGTTTTGGGTCTCATCCTTTTCTTTCTAAGCACATTCATGACATATAATTATGTCATATACTAACGATTTCCTTAATAAAGTATGTATGTGACTTAATTTATCAAGTCTCATTAATTGAATTAGGAACCGGATTTCCTAATTCTAATTTCATACTTTATTTAAGGAATTATTTTGGGAAACAATTTCCTAAATTGTCATAATCAATTTCGGAAATAATATGTTCAAGACTTTGATTTCTCTAAATCAAATCTTATTAAATTAAGAGACAGATTCCCTTAATTCAATCGCATATTATTTTCATGAAAATCTTATTTAAGGAAATAAACTCTATAGGAAACCAATTTCCTAATTAATTTTGGAGACATCAATATGTAAGAGCATCACCTCATAAATCAAATAAGGAAATTATCGTTTGAGAATCATCTCAAAATTTCCAAGATTTGATCACATATTTTATTTATGGATAATTAATTACAACAAATTATTTTCTTTGGGTGGCTCCCCGAGGCACTCCCCAAAGAAAAGAAATTTATCGTAAATCTAATTTGGCCCGCTCCCCGAGGCGTAACCAAATTAAACTTGACAATTAAAGAACTTGTTAATAATATAATTTGGATGGCTCCCCGAGGCCTACCCAAATTAATTTTAACAATTCATATTCAAAATAGGAAATTAAATTATAACAACTAACTTCAATTTGGGTGGCTCCCCGAGGCACTCCCCAAAGTAAAGAATTTTGTTAATAATTTAAAAACTAATTTGATTTTAATTGTCAATTAATGTTTCCATAAAATGTCTAGACTTTCATGAAAAGAAAGTGCCCAAAATTACGAGCTTTCCATAAATGGAAAGTTTCCAAAATTAAAAGGTTTTCAGAATATTTGTAAGTTTCTGGTACAAAGAAAACTTACATATTTCCAAAATTGAAAAATTTCCAAAATAGGAAATTTCCAAAATTGGAAAGTTTCCAAAACATGGGAAGTTTTCACAATTATCATAAAATTTCAGAAATAGGGATATTTCAAAAGTTTGTGAAATTTCATGAGGATTTCCAAACCATGAAATTCCTAAATCTAAAATTTATCATAATTGGAAAGTTTCCATAATTGGAAAATTATCCAAAATTGAGATCATGACAAAGTTTTCCGCAAAACAATTATATGATTATGTCGAACACTAACCGGCTCTGATACCACTGTTGGGACCGGGTGCATGTTGATATGGATGCGGGTTCGTAATTTTAAAATTAATTACGTGCAGCGGAAGGTTTAGCATAAATAATTTCACAAATTATTTAACCACATATCTAAGCATGCAACCTTATATTGTGTAGACATGATCATACATTTAAAATTTTGCAGAAAGTAAACTAATTTACTTAGTACCTCGCGTAACTCGAAAGAAGGGACGAGATCCAACCGTAAGCGTCCCTTGGAAGCTCCGCATCTATTCGCGTCCACGTCGAGTTTTCTTCGGGATGACTTCGCAAAGCCACGAGTTTCGTGCCGACAAGAACTACTAGATTCTCCAAAGGCACGACAAGAATACCAAGAGAGAGATGGGAAGACTAACCACCAAACGAAGAACGGAATCAAGATTCCGGGGGGAAGGAGTTGCGCCCACTTCTTCTTCTTCTTCGGCAGCTGCTTGGTGGATGAAGCTCACGGCAACAAAGGGGTCCTCCTTTTAGGGCCGGCGGCACTAGAGGAGGGAGAGGGAGAGAAGGAGAGAGAGAGGGCTTATGTCTAGATCTCTTAGATTTATTTCCAAGCCTTGCCTTGGTTCCTTTATATAGTAGCCTCTCAATCGCCAAGTCTCCTTTTTATGGAATAAATTTTCATAAGAAATTTATCATATAAATTTTTCTATGAATTATTCCATCATGCCAAGTTTTTATCATAACTTAATTTATGATAAAAACAACCATGTCTCCCTTTTCTTATAAAAAGAAATTTCTTTATATAAATTTCTTTATCATGGTAAATTAATCCATTATTGATTTTATAAAATAAAATAAATCAATCCATGGTTTATTTTAATTTCCATGAAAATAAATCTCTTTATATAAATTTCTTTATCATGGTAAATCAATCTATTATTGATTTTATAAAATAAAATAAACCAATCCATGATTCATTTTAATTTTCATGAAAAATAAATCTCTTTATATAAATTTCTTTATATAAATTTCTTTATCCATAATTTTATAAAATAAACCACACTCGGTTTATTTTATAACTTGAACCAAACGATTTGGTTCTCCCCTTTTAATGTGGCCAGCCAAACAAAGAGGGTGGGGACCCTCTTTGGCCGGCCAAACCCAAGCTAAAACCATACGAATTAAACTCATTTAATTCGTCCAATAAGTCTTCAAAAGACTTAGCCATTTTAAGCTTCCGTTGCGTCTCTGAAAAATTCAGATTTGACTTATCTCTCTTGATTGGAAAATCCAATTTTCAACTCGTTTTAAATCCCTCGGATCACTCGTAGTGTGTGTGACGAAATAGGCTTTCGATTTATGTTGGCCGTCTATAATCAACCAATTATAGAACGATCATGAGTGACACCTAGTAGTACATCATGATCCCTAATTAATCGAAAGATCAACGGTTGACCTCAGAAATAATTCTGAAACCCTTCAGCAGCTATAATGAATCGTGTCCCATTCCTTTCACCATCTTATACCCACTTGGTTCAGGACACGGTCTATGTGTGTCAGTCCCCACTAGGCTGACTACATCACACCTAGCCCAAGTAACGTTTTCTCGTCCTACCGATTCTAATTACTCTCATGTATCTAAGAGATTCATACTCTGAACATGTCATGCTCTGGCCAGAGGCTTCGAGTAACAATCCGACGATAGGCCTTGGGTATACATCTCCTCGCAAGAAGTGGTGAATCCTTTGTAGGCTGTTTAAACATCTTCGGGCACTTTGGCTTATACCCAATCATCCTGGGTTCACACCTCCTTAGAGATGCTTGCTTAAGATGTCAAAGTATAAGTCTCCATGACCAAGATGACTTGAACACCGCAAGTCAAAGGAACATCGCACTTAAGCTGCAGTAAGAAGTTCATTGACATATCTATATGTAGATTACCATATGAAGTTTTACAGTCAGTCACTCCAATGAACTAGTTCCCTTAACTAGCATTCATGTTTATCTCCGGACATCCCAATGTCTCCAGCCAGTGAGAATCAGCTGATTAGAGAATAACACATGCTAGTCTCAACAGAATTGATAGTGTCCGTATTTATCAATTCATCGACTAGGGACAATTTCAATACTTCACAATTGCACATGTAGAGATAATCACTTGTTGTGAATTCATCACAAATTCTCTCATACTGTGAATTGTATTGCGGACATTCAGTAAATGAGTTTAAGATCTCAATCAAATATACAAACATGTATACTCAAATAGTGAATATTCATTTATTAAAATAAATGATTACAATCATAAGGCGATTGCCTTAGGACACTTCTCTCACAATACTAACATTATATTCGGGAAATTTTCGAGTTTGAGTGCTGAGCGAAATGTACTCGGGAAGGGGAAACCTTAGGTTTGGGAGTGGACCAGTCGACTGGTCCTGGGGCAGTCAACTGGTAAATGCCACAGAAAGATTAGTCGACTGCTAATGGGGCAGTCGACTGGTGGTGGCTGGAAATTCGAACGTTAGGCTTGCAACGGTCGAATTTAGGTGGGACCAGTACACTGGTAATGGACCAGTCGACTGGTAGCGAGTTTCTCAGCCTTGAGCACTATTTAAAGGGGCTCGGTTTTGGCTGAGAGCTCTTGACGAAATGAGTTTGGTTAGAGCTCATTAGTAGTCTTTGTGCTCAGAAGTGTTGTCTGGGTTGTGGCGGGGTTTCTCCACCCACAAGGAGCTACACGAGCTAGCCGGAGGTCATCCGGGGAGTCATCCACTGACGGATCGGGATCATCCACCTTACAGATAGCCATGGAGTAGGAGTGTCATCTCTAAACCACGTAAAGGTGACGTGTTAGCATTGGTTTGAGTTTGTTATTATTGTTTCCGCTTGCGCACGCTAACACTTGTAGGAAGAACGAATCGAGAAAAGCTATTCCCCCCCCCCTCTCTAGCTTCACGGCAAGATTCTAACAGTTATAAGGAAGCGAATATTCTCTAGCAGTTGGGTCTCCCCAGTCTGAAGTTGATCCTTATCCAGGGAAAGTTGATTGCACTCAGTCGAGAGATATTTGACTCTCTCTGCCATAAGACATTCCCTGTGTCAAAGGCTATTCAAAGTCGACTCTAATGCTCTGGAGTTGTCCGTGGCATGTTCAAGCTTGCCTCGCAGGTCTTTTGTGACCTCGACCTGCATTTGACCCTCCCATTGAACCCGCCAGACCTCGACTTCAAGCTCGAACACTTTTTGCTTCAAGGACTTTATCTCACACTCCAGAGGCAGTCGACGCGCAAGAGTCAAGTACTCGGATGTGGCCTAGTGCGGGGAGTAGTAAGATAGCCTCGATGGGTACAACAGATGATCCGAAAAGACTATCACCTGAGCTCGAGGAGATCTCTTTGTTGAGTTGAAACCCCTGAGCTGACTCCCTGATCTGCAAGCGTTGTTGTCCAATCCTAGCCGCCTTTTCAGCTGCTTGCACCTTTTTTTGAAGGCGACCACTCGTTGGCTTAGGTTCTTCAAACTGGACAGTCTTGCCTTTGCAACTGGCAGCAATTGGGGAAAGAAGGATGAGTTGGCTTTCCAACTGCTCGGTTGGTTGCTCAGACTCGTTTTCGTGCCCCATTGTAGTTGGGCATAATCCCTTTCGATGTTTAGACAGGGGAATAATATCCTCATCATCTTTAGGGGCAGTGGCATACAGTCGACCAAATCGGAGTTTGCGCTTCCCGGGGGGAGTTGGTTCTTGCCTCTAGATGTCGGCTGGTAATTCGGTCTCCACTCCCTCAGCCGAAAGGAGAAGTAGGCTTCGCCTAGGCAGCGGGGAACTAGCTTCCCGAGCCGGCTCGACTTTAGGAAGGGTAACTAGTTTCGATGGGGCGCTGGTCTCTCTTACAACTACAAGTGTGGTGGAGGGGCTTGATTCTCGAGTAATTGGTGACTCCACGAGGTTATGCTCCTGAGTGTGAATCCTCTCGGAGTCTCTATTTGATTTGGAAGGCGGGCCTCTCAGGATGTGGGGAGGAGTCAATGACTTTTCTTCAGCCAGCTCCCATTTGAGCAATTTGCTCATTGATCGGGCAAGTATGGCCGCTTCTGCAAAAAGTCAAAGAAACATCAATTAGTATAAACAACATTAATAAAGATAAAGGATTAACTGAGGTCACAGTTAAGGTCGGTAGCCTTGGGGCTAATCCCGGCTCGATACAAGAGCCCTTCACATCAGACCATGTTGGGGCCATGGAACTCTATCCCAGTAAGTATTCCTTTAGCTCGCTGGTGCTCCTGATCATACTGAAAGTCACCTAACTCCGAGATGGGGGACGGTTCGTTTAGCCAGCGGGTCGGGGAAAAAGGGTGTTTGGAAAGTCTGATAAAAAGGAATCTTTCCTTCCATCCCTTGTGCGAGGATGGAAGGCCGCCTATGAACTGGCCAGTCCGAGCCATGAAGTTAAGGCCCCTCTGGATGCGAGGATTGGGAGGAAAAAATAATGAAAAAAGCGAGGGGTTGGAGGTATCCCAAACAACTTGAACAAAATGAATACCCCACTCATTTGAGTAAAGGCTATCGGGGCCATTTGTTGAATAGGAATGTTAAAATATTGGAATATAGATATAAAGAAAGGGGGGGATCGGAAAGAGAAGACCAAACTCTACTTGGCCTAGGAAGAAAGTATAAAACCCTAGATGAGACTCTACAGGAGATTGGTCAATCCTAGGTACCCGGACCTCAAAATCTTCAGGAATGTTGTAGGATTCACAAACGGTTCGCAAAACTCCGGGCTTAACCTTGGAGGATATGACCTCATACCATTCTGGTTGGTAGACCTACCCTTTTTCTTTCCCTGAGTCTTCCCCTTTTTCGCTCTTTCCTATATCTCTTCCTTTCTTTCCTTCTCCTTTTCCACTATTTCCCATGATTCTATAGCTAAGGGAGAAAACTAAGGAAGAGGTATGGATGATCAAGGATGAAGAAGAAAAGGACGATGGCTTGACGAAACTTACACGGAAAAGGACTTCAACGAAAGAAGATGAGGTTTGCAAGCTCCGGTTGCCGGCGGTGCAAATGAGCAGATGGCAATTTCCTCGTCCCCTTTTATAGAAATACTGCAATAGCACAGGTTGGATAGATATGGGACATGTGGTCGAAGAGCAACCGTGGATTTAGGAAGCCTGCGGCTCACTGTAGCCGCAAGTTAGTATGTCTTGCCTAGCACGTCGAGTAAAGGACGCTTTAGGGAGATCGTGTCGTGTGGAACCAGTCCATTTGCAAGGGTGATCTCTTGTCATTAATATGCCCCATAAGACAAGCCCATGCGCTCTTAATAAGTGGTTGACAGCCATCAATCATAGCACATCGGAACTCGCAAAATGCTTGGGGTTAATTCAAACAGCCCGCACTGCGAATGCTTTGGTTCCTCGGATCTGTGAAATAGTTAATGTTAAAAATGTTAACGTCATTTCTTATTCACACTTCTCTCTCTCAAAGTACTACAAGTCCAATCAGTCAGGCAAGCTTCCTTCGATTAGACTTAACGGGGGACTTGTGATTGGGACATTAGCCATAGGCAGACACGTGGCTCGCGGAGGCTACGTGGCATAACTACAATGGCATGGAGAGAAGTGCCCGAGACCAACTTGGAAGAGAAGTGCCCAAGGTCATCTCGGGAGAGAAGTGCTCGAGGCCATCTCAGGAGAAAAGGGTTCGATGCCAACTCGGGAGAAAAGGGTTCGAGGCCAACTCGCGAGAGAAGTGCCTGTGATGAGAGTTCTGTTGGGTATGGCTTGGCGGATTTCTCTAGCGAATACTTGGTCGTCCTTGAGAGACCTCTTCATATCTACAGATTAAAATTTACTCCAAATGGAGACCTGTCTCCCACCGACCATCTCGTTATCGTATCGTTCGGTACGAATCACAACTTGGCCAATAACAAAGATCGTGCCTTGTAATTCTCCTAACCGAACGACCGCGGAAGAGACGATGAGTGGATCGCCAGTTATTGTGTTTATGATCAGGGTCTAATTAATTCATTATTAACCATAATTCAAAATCAAAATAATCAGTTAATACACATGAAATGATGAAGCAAAACAATAAGGAACCAAAGGAACAATAGGAGCTAAGGAAGAGAGTTATACCTTCCCTTTACCTCATAGTCTTCTACCTTATGTCCCTTCCCTCCCGGACGTCGTGTGGGCGACGAGCTACCGAGAACCGAGATCACCAAGGCATTCCAACCGTGCTCTTCTTCTTGCCCTAGCCGAAACAAGAAAACCCTAGAAACTAGGGTTTCCCTTGCGCCGGCACACCCTTCCTCTTCCTTTGCGCCACCGGCCACCGGAGCCACTCAAGCACCCCCGGACCAGCCGTTGACCTAGAGAGGAAGGAGAAGAAGATGAAGAAGGAGAGAGTCTCCTTCTTCCTCACCCAACCAACCGAAACAACCCTCCTCCTTCAACCTTGCGGCGCCGCCGCAACCTCCACTTGGGCCGCCTCCCGTCGGCCACAGATCCCTTCTCCCTCGCTGCCAACCACCACAGAAGGAAGAGAATAACCCTTCCTAATCCCTGTGAGTCCCAGCCAAGTATTAGTGGAGAAGAGAAGAAGAAAAGAGAAGGAGATGATCTCCTTCTCTTGCGCCGGCCGAAACCCTAGAGGGGAAGAGGAGAGAGAGAAGAGAGGAGAGAGGCCTAGGGTGTCAAGTCTTGGATTAAGCCTTGGTTTCATGATCTCATGGGGTATTTATAGGGCTAAGGTAGGGACCAAGAGGAGGAGTTGGATCTTGACGCACTAATAGTTCTATAACCAATCCATTAATTAAGATCCTCCATTCCACTAAAGGATCTTAATTGAACTTCCTCACCAACCCCCATATTTTCATATGAGCTCCACCTATTATGAGTCATCCATCGCCCTGTGTTTAAGATATCGAATGCCCGTCAATTAATTTAAATTACTGACAATTTTAATTAATCAACTTCTGGCTCCTTGACTAGCACCACTCAACCTTATCATCATGTCGGATCAAATCCACCTGTAGGGTTTAACATGATGAATCTTATGAGCTCATCAAGGGGGCATCATCATCCCGACTCACCAGGACACAGATTCCATCAATAATCAATGACACACCATATAATTAATATTATTTTCCAACTTACCGGGCCTATCGATTTAGCAGAATAACTCTCGCCCATTGGTAAATCAAAGAAATAATAATTAACTATATGTGTCCGTTATTATATTGGGATTTAGGGATTGTACTCCATAATAAATCCGAGATCCAATCCAATTATTTAAGTCAGTACAAATTGGATGATCTCTAGTTTTGGTCATGCTCAATGCACACAAAGCGCACTAGTGTAATTCTATGGTCAAGACCAACCACATCTAATTACACTACAACCATCCTGATGGTTTGTCCAATTCTATCTCGGTTGTGAGCCTCTACTTATACTAGGCAAGGGACTGATAACATGATCTTCCGTGTGACACCACACACCATGTTATCTACAATGCAAAGTAAAGGACTTTTATGCATGCACTAATATAAATAAGTATGTAGTGTTGTTGTGATTCTCTTTTCAAAAATAGATGATCTCATATATAAAAAGAAACAAATCTTTTAGTATAAACATCTAATAGGTTCAAGGCCAACTCGGGAGAGAAGGGCTCGATCCCATCTCAGAAGAGAAGCTCAACCAAGTTCTAAGCCTTGGTTGGCCAATCACTCGATATCTCATTCATGAAGTCCCTAAGCACCCTAGGAGTACTGACCAACAATTAGTGATGAAAAGGGAGAACAATCTGGAAGGATAATGGTAAACTTAGTATGCGCAATGACAATTACTAGCACCCTCCTGTGTATGACAACTGACAGACGGTTATAATCCATAATGCATAATGATATTGGTAAACTTAATATGTGCAGCGGCAGTTACCAGCACCCCCCTTTCGTATGATAGCTGGTAGACGGTTACGACCCATAACGCATGGAAATAGGAAAAGTGGTTACAATAACATCTGAGTGCTCGAAGGAGAGGGACAACAACTATAGAAGGTGTTGAGGCACCTAGGTAAGGGGCTCTGAATTCTCTGGACTCTAGACACGACTTACTTTCTAACTTTTCTCCTATTTCGAAGGGCTTTTGACTTGAGCGTCGGAGAGAGTTTCGCCGGAACTCCTTCCGGTGTGTCCCTTTAATGCTTGTATTCTCAGACACCTGTCGTCATAACCCAAGGTTGTACCACTAGGACCTGTTGTCCACGTCATTCGCTTCTGGAACAAATTTGGTGTCATCTGTGGGAATGCTATCAAAGTACTAGAAGGAACACTGCGATGACAGAACCAGAAGGGCAACCAATCACTTTGACAAGAGAAGAACTAGATCGCCTAATCGCCAACGTCATTCGAGGGGCACTAGAGCAGCACAAAATCAAACAAGCTACCTCTCAAAGAGCAATCCCACTACAAGCAGATGCCGAGCAGGCATCTACGTCATATGTCCGTAATCGGAGATCCATGTCACCTCTCGGTGTGCCCGTGAATGTGGCCCAGGTGCACTGACGGGACTCCATTGGAGGCTTGGAGAAAGAACAGACAACCGCTTCTAGCCTCTACGCAGAGAAGAAGGGCAAGGAAAGTATGAATCTGTAAAGGTTCTCCCGAAGTATCCATTTTTGCCATTCATCCAGGATATTGTGGACGATCCCATGCTCAAGCAGTTTCAGAACTCAGGAATTGCTGAATGTGATGGGAAAAACAAATCCCGAGGATCATGTTTGTATGTTTGAGAATGCAACTCTATTGCATCAATATACAGATGGTGTGAAGTGTCGGGTGTTCTTAAACACTTTATCAGGAGCATCGTAGTGATAGTTTCAGAGGCTGCCAATCGATTCCATAAACTCCTTTTTGGAGTTCAAAACCATCTTCTTGCACCACTTCGCCAGCAGTCGGAGATATCAGAAGACGGTGCTTAACCTCGTTGCTCTGAAGCAAAAGAGCAAGAAGTCGTTGAAGGACTATATATAGCAGTTCAATCGGGTGGCTCAAGATGTGCCACGTGCCACTTAGGAAATTCTCGTCAATGCCTTTACGTAAGGGCTTGCTGAAGGGGACTTATTCCGGTCCCTTGTGAAAAAATCACCAACCAACTTTGATGATCTATTGGAGCGGTCGGTCAAACACGTCAATGTGGAGGAAGTACAACACGCCTGTCAAAAGGATTCGGGGGGCGTACCTATTCAAATCTCAGTACAATAAGAGAGAAAGGAGCCACCTGCTCTTGCCCAGGCGAATGATTCTCGCTCATGCAAAAGTCATTGGGACAACAGGAATAAGCAGGTGGAAATAGTGGACACTGAAGTACAACCACGACAAAAAAAGTACTGTGACTTTCATGGCAGTACTGTGCACTTCACAGAAGAGTACTATACATTGAAGAAGAGGGGAAGGAAGGACATCGATGGTAGGCCACACAAGAAGTGGATCAACTCGAGATAGGCCCCCTCGCCAAAGCCGATCTCCTAGGCGAGGTCAATTGGAGGAGGGGAAACCCAAGAGGCAGACTCGGTCACCTTTTGAGGGGAGATCCAAGGACGCCTCATCCCGTCGATCTGCTTCTCCAAAATGAGACCCTGGGAAGGATAAGGCTTTTGCCCGGGAACCTCCGTTGGGCCACATCGGGATGATTTCGGGAGACCCGACTAACGGAGACTCCAATCAGGCCAGGAAGTCTTGCATGCGTAGGTTGGAAAACTACGCAATCGGGACTAATCAAGAGAGTCACAAGGGGACTGTCATCTCCTTCAACCCCGATAATATGGAGGCGGTTGAGGTGCATCATGATGATGCACTGGTAATTCTCGTGCGTATAGCAAATTACGAAGTTAAACACATCTTTGTTGACACAGGAAGCTCAGCCAATATCCTGTACAAAGCTGCATTAGACCAGATGTAGGTAGATGAGGACGAGCTACGTCTTATCTCAACATCGTTGTTTGGCTTCATTGGGCATCGGATGCAGCCGCTAGGGCAAATCTCTCTCTCCCTATCTCTGGGGGATAATACTTTACAAAGGACAAGGAGGAATCTCTTCCTTGTGGTGGACGCCCCATCATCGTACACCGTTATTTTAGGGAGACCAACTCTCAACCTATTCCAAGCTATCATCTGGATCTATCATCAAAAGTTCAAGTTCTCGATCGAGGATCAGGTCGCTGAGGTCAGGGGGAGTCAGTTAGTCTCTCGGCGATGCTATATCCGAGAAATTAGAACAGAATCCCGCAAAAGCCAGAAGACTCATGAGACCCTGCAAATTGACTTAACAGATCTCCAAACGAAAGAAGAGGCCAAGGATGAACGCCGGGCAGTTGAGCGTGAAGAATTCCAGATCCATCCTCATCAGTCGAGAGGAGTTACAAGAATCGCTGCGGACCTGAACCCTGAACATAGAGACATGATGATCTGTTGGTGCAAGATGCATCAGTAATATCATCCTCTAAGTGTTTCAATGTTTGACAATATGCTTAAGTTAGTGATACATTGAACAAGGGAAGGATAGTCAAGAAAAGTAAACCAAAGTCCTAGTTAACCTAGGCACTAAGACCTGACCAAGGGTTGGGCACTAAGACCTGGTGAGTGAAGCTGGGCACTAAGACCTGGTGAGTGAAGCTGGGCACTAAGACCTAGTGAGTGAAGCTGGGCATGAAGACCTGGTGAGTGAATATGGGCACTAAGTCCTAGTGAGTGAAGCTGGGCAAAAGTTCTGATGTGTGAAGTTAGGCACGAAGACCTGGTTCGAGAAATTGGACACTAAGTCCTGGCCGAGGGTTAGACACCGATGTCCTGGACCTAGGGTTTGGGAACGAAGTCTTGGTCTGAGGGATTGAGCAACTTAGCTGAGCGATGACTAAGGACAGAAGTAGAGACGGGTGGAGGGTCGGACGTCTTGAGATCCGAGAGTCTCGAAGGCTAAGCAAAAGTCCACCCGGATGGGTTGGGTGACAACCGTCTCCTAAGAGAAGTAGGTTGAAGGCACATTCCCGGGGATGGAAACTTAGGCGTCGGTTCGACCTAGGGTTTCGCAGAAATCCGAAGTCAGAACCAACCCCTTAAGAATAAGGATATACATGTGTTTGTCTTGTATTTATGTATTTTGCAGGTACCTAAAATTGAAGACAAAGCAGGCAAACAAACACACAACGCGGCTGGAAAATGGGCTCCTGGGCGCCCCCATTAACCAGGGCGCCCTAATGGAACCAGGCGCCTCGTTGAAGGGGGCGCCTGTGTTCAATGAGGTGCCCTGTATGTCTAGGGTGCCCTGGTCAAAAGCCTTATCGGCTGCTGCGAGTTCGGCACGGAGATAAGCTTTGACCAAGCTGTATGAGGCACCCCCTTCAACACAGGCGCCCCAATGAAGACTATAAAAGGGGCTTCGACCCCTCAACTCAGCAACAAGATTCGAAAATCATTCTGAGCACTCCGAACGGAAGAAACGCGCTAACGACGAAGCTCTGCGACCAAGGAGGCTCCGGGAGGAACTGCGCGGCACTTCGGAGATCCAGATCGGCCGAGTCTTCGATTCTTTTCATTTGGTTTGATTTACTTTACGCACTTAAATTTATATAATATTTTGATTGTAAATCGTACATTGTAAGACGGGTTTCTCTGCCTCCGGAAAGTCTGGAAAGGAGACCATTAGTGGACGGGCATTCCCGTGCTTAGGACTTGGATGTACTGACCCTGGGGGGTTGGGAACCAAGTAAATCCCGTGTGTACAAAGTGTCTTTTCTTTTCTGTTCTTTCGTATTTTCGCTGCGCACTAACTCTTTGTCTAGAACGTTCGAAAGTTTATGAAAAGTTTCCAAAGTTTTTACGGTCGATATTCACCCCCCTTTCTATGGACGACACTGGTCCAACATGATCAACTGCTTGGTCAGTCATTACGATATTTTCGCATGGGCCACGGACGAAATTTAAGGAGTTCCTCCCACTCTTGCTACAGATCGACTACACATCACCCCAGGAGCCCGACTAGTAAAACAGAGGCGAAGACACTTTACTCCAGAATAAGACCAAATAATTAGGGAGGAGGTAGCAAAGTTGTTGCAAGCCAGACACATTCAGGAAGTGCAATTCCCGACTTGGCTAGCAAACGTTGTACTGGTCCCTAAATTCAGGTGAAAATGGCGGGTTTGAATTGATTTCAGATATTTAAATAAAGTGTGTTCTAAAGACTGTTATTCCTTGCCTCACATTGATCAGTTGGTTAATTTAATCTCCGATTGTGAATTTATTTCAATGTTGGATGCATACCAAGGATATCATCAGGTTCCTTTGGCTTGGAAAGATCAGGAGAAAGTAAGTTTTGTGACTGCCGATGACACCTACTATTACAATGTCATGCCATTTAGATTAAGGAATACTGGAACCCAAGGCGCCTCAAATCAGAACTGAGGCGCTCAGAACAAAGCTTATCAACAAGTTACCATTGGCGCCCGTGGATAAAACATTATCCATCTGAGGTGCCTCAGGTCCACGTCAACCCAACAATAAAGTTAGTTTTCGAGCTATTAATAACCCCCAAAAGCTAGGATTGAAGATCAACAACTATACTATATTTTCCTAGTCTTTTTCTGAGCTTTTCAACATCTATAAGAGGTTTCTCCGCTTGCAACCAAGGAGATCTTTTAGTGGAGCTTTCAACTGCCTTGGATTAGCAACCATTTCGGTTGTAACCAAGTAAATAGTAGCCTCGTCTTTTTAGTTGTTGTTATTGCTTATGTTTTTTAACTGCTGAAAACTAACTTCTATCTTTGTAAAAAAAAAGTAAAAGATTTAGTTCTAACCTGTAGGACAATTCACTTCCCTCTTGTGGCCTGCTAATGGTTCTACAGTAGCAGTTACTGCTACATCGTAAAACAACCAGTGCAAACAAAGCTGACACTATCGCTCCCACACCTTCATTCTCAAGTGCTTTAACCACTTTGTAGCGGGAACTCTCAAGTAGTTGCTACACGTTGTAGTGGCTAGACTAGAGTTGTAGTAGTTACTCGACATTATGTGTCAGCTTATCGCCAATAGTTGCTACAATGTCAAAGTATATTTAATTTTGTAGTTGCTACTGGACAGAAATTTCTTCTACAACATCAAAGGGAAAGTAGTTGTCACCATGTTGTAGTAGCTAGTCGACAGTAGCTACTTCACATTGTAGTAGCTACCCGACAATGCAAAAGCTGCTTTAACCACGTGTTCAGGTTATAGCAGCTAGTTGACACTAGCTGCGACAACGTTGTAGCAGCTATTATACAATTAGGCACTACAATGTCTAGCAGGTTTTGTATAATTGTGCAATTACCCTTTTGTCCTTATGATTCCCAAAGTGATTTGTAATAAGTGATAAACCAAAGGACAAAAACCTTTGGTATTCCCACTATAGATCCCTCAGTAGGTGGAAAGAGCTAACGTTCTCTACCATAAGTATTCTTATGCAAAAAAATAAGTGATCATCATTGTGTTCTTGTATTTTGCTAGATGGATTCCTCGCATGAACATAAGATGAAGCAGGTAATGTCCCAATCGTCATATCGACCGATCTTTTTATTATCCCAACAATCTAAAGATGCTCCGTAATCATGGGACGATTCCAAGAGGATAAAGAAAATGGCCAGATAATTATCGATAATGCCCCCAAAAGACAATCGATGTGACTAATAGGCCATCCCAGGGCAACGACTCTAGCCATTTCTTCATCCCCTATCAAAATATCTAAAAAGTCTGTTGATGAATTTGAGTAATTTCCTTAGACTTCACCTCCCTTTTCTCATTTGAAGTCTAGATGGATTCATTTCGGTAAGTGAATGTCTATCAATGAAATCCTTAATATTTTTTCATTTGATTTAATATTTCTTGGGTGATACAGAAGGCAACAAAGATCCCTTCTATGACCGCAAGACCTAGCCATCCCTTACCTCTAGACACCAGTTCAATCAGTGTTCCTTCTCTTGAATCTCAACTTTGATTAGTAATATCTAGAGCAGAAGCTTCGAAGAAATTGCATTCTCAAAAAGTTATCGCCCTAGAGGAGGCACTGCAAAGGGAAAAGATTTTGTACAAGAACTCCAATTAGTACACGCTTCAATTCGAGCCCGAGTAGAATAAGGAGCAAATTATGATTTTAGGGATTTATAATCATCGCTTTTGTATTTGTCTCCATCTTTTTGATGTGGTGCCTGACGTGTTTGTCAATTCTAAAATACTGTATACAAATATGGTAATCTCCAAGTACAATTTTAGGTGTATTGTCAAGCTTTAATGATCAGGCATTTCTATCCTTTTGCCAAAGAGACTTATAGTAAACCAAAACGTCACATTAAATTCTATTATTTTTCTTATTTAATCAAGGGAGTAAGGGAGTACTATTTCATGATTTTGCTGTAAAGATTGGTGCAAGGCTACTACAACAAGGTAATAATGTGATAAATTACGTTATAGCAGCTATGGGTCTGTAGCTACTATAGTATGAAGTCTGTGTTGTAGCATATTAGGTCCACAAGATGATAAAACGATGTATAAATTATTTAAAATGATATATATATATATATATTATATATATATATATATATATATATATATATATATATATTATATATATATATATATATATATATATATTATATATATATATATATATATATATATTATTGAACTTTGTAAATAATTATAAACGATTGATTTTAAGTTAGAAAAACTACTTTCATAAGTAAGTACAATTAGTTGTTACAATGTGTAGCAGCTACCTTACAAATAGCTGCTACAAAGTGTAGCAGTTATTGTATAAGTAGCTGCTACAACGTGTAGCAGTTATTGTACAAGTAACTTTAAGTTGTGTAATATGAAACAATGTAATAGATTGGTTATGGAAAATAATTTTACTAGTTTGATGGTGTTCATGTCCCATAATTTGACAAAGATTTGTAAGTACCCCAGTTAAGTTTTGATGTGGTCAACCGAGTCAAGTTATGTCATGTTGTATTTGATCTCTGTGTCTAAGTATGCAGGAGCTTAGGAGTGTAGGAAGTCGAGCGGAAGACGCAGCAACTGAGAATGATAGCACCGGAAGGGAGTCGACGGGCTCAGTGCATTCAAGGGATGTGGAGGACAGCGAAAGAGTACGTTGGTGGAGCGAGAAGGACGCACGCGACATCCGAGGAATGAGAAGTCGAGGGGAAGCACGCCCGAGGAGTAGGCTGGAGGAGGGTTTGGGTGAGCCCAACTCTGGAACGCCCGAGATCACCCAAGAAGATCCGCTGGTGACTGGTCAACATAGTGCTGACCAAAAGTCAATCGAGTGCCCGACTTGGGCACCCATGAATGGGGGTGCCCGTATTTACTTGTGTGCCCGTGTTCCTGGGTGCCCCAATCAATATAGGCACTTGAGAAGCAAAAGTTCATCCAGAAGTAGTCGTTCGTGAACATTGTGAAGCGTATAACCCCCTAAGCCACGTGTCAGGCACTCCTAAGCACTCGGACGCCCATATAGAGCCACGACAACGATCGAATAAACTTCACTAGGGCTATGAATAGATCCCTAGAGCTCAGTTACATTGAAACAATTCATTATACACGAATTTGTTCTAAGTTTCCATTGTCATTCTAAGTTCAGAGTTTTGTAAAGAAATTTTTCTGCTCCAAGGAGTTAATCAGGAGATCGAGCTTTACTTTGCCTTAGATTAGCAACCTTCTGTTGGTGCAGGAAGCACCATATCGAACCTGGTTTTGATATTGGCAAAGGATTCAAAGTTAAGTTTATTTGTGATCTAACGTTGTTCACTGAGTGTGCAGAAAAAGCCCTAGCGAAGGACTGCTAGGCACCTAGCGAAGGACTGCCAGTATCCAAGCCTTAGCGAAGGACTGCTAGGCAACTGGCGAAGGACTGCCAGTATCTAAGCCCTACCGAAGGAATGCTAGGAACCGGGCGAAGGGCAGCTCGGCATACAAGCCCTGACAAAGGACCGTCAGGCAAAAGTCCAACCAGAGGAACGGTTGGCATCAGGTAAATTCTCCCGAGAGGAGTAGGTGAGGACGCGTTCCCCGTCGAGGGAACAGTAGGCGTCGGTTCGACCTAGGGCTCCATTCTGGAGACCCAAAGTCAGAACCAAGACAGCCAAGGCTGTGTAAAATTAACTTATTAATTGCTGTTTTGGACTAACCCTGGATGCAGGACCGAAGGACTGTGTTTCTGCAGCTCAGAGAGCCTCAAAGGAGTGAGGCAGTAGCTGAGCAGGGCACCCCGGATGTTTCGGGCGCCCCAGAGTCAACCCAAAGTCAGCAGAGCAAGTAAACGCCCCGACAGCAGCACATTTGGAGGCGCCCCGGATGTTTCGGGCGCCCCGCGCGCATCGGGCGCCCCGCGCGCATCGGGCGCCCCGCGTGTCGCGGGCGCGCACTGTGCCACGCCACTGGCAGCTGCAGCAGCTCACCCTCGCGAAGAAGATGAAGCCTTGACCGGTCAACCCGGGCGCCCCGCGCACGTCGGGCGCCCCAGTCAAATGTGATCCCGAAGAAGCAGAGATCAGCCTTGACCAGAGGGCTCGCCGGATCGAAAGCCACGTGGGGGGGGGGGGCGCCCCGAGCATCCCGGGCGCCCCCAGCCCTATAAAAGGGACCCTCGACCCTCTTCTTCAACAATCAATCATTGCGACACTTCTGCGCTCTTCTGCTTCCGCGACACGCTCCAGAAATCTTCCAACTCGAGCTGACGACGTCCCGCTGCTCCGAAACTTCGATCTACACCGGACGTCGGTAACGAAGAGCTGTATTTAAAGTTTACTAAACTGTTCTTGTTATTATCTTTCTTGTAAACTTTTACGAACTTATAGAATTGCCCGCAGAAAACGGTCAACGACCGTGGGCCTTGGAGTAGGAGTCGACCCAGGCTCCGAACCAAGTAAACCGACTGTGTTTGCATTGTTCTGTTTTTTTATTTCCGCTGCGCACCCGCTCTTTTTAAAATCCGAACGATTTGCGATATTCACCCCCCCCTCTCTCGCATTTCTCGATCCAACAAGTGGTATCAGAGCGGGGTAGTTCAAACTTGGTGCATCCACCAGTTTGAAAGTTTTTTCGGATTTACGAATTTTTTAGTTTATTTCTTTTCTTTTTGTTAATCAACACAACTCAATCTCGATCGTTTTTTTTATAAAAAAATATCTGTAGGTGTATTTAAAATATTCTTACGCCTTTTTCAATTTTGAATTTTCATATTTTCACCATAAGTCTGAATTGGTAAAACAAACAATTTTTGAAAATTTGTCATAAATTTTTTATTATTATTTTAATATTTTTCTCGAAATTCGTGCTACTTTAATTTGAGCAAAATTTTTCCCAAATATTAAAATCTCACTTTTTCATTATTAATCAGAATTGCCAAAATTATCATTTTTAAAAATTTATCATAAATTATTTTTATTATTTTATTATTATTTCGCCTCGAAATTCGTGCAATTTTTTTTTGGGCTATTTTTTTTCTCCCGCACTACTAATCCAAGACCAAGTCTTGGTACATTCTGTTATTTATTTTGTGTGCAAGGATTATCTTAAATGGCCAACCAAGTGTGGAACAGTGCCCGTCCACCGCTATTCTCCGGCGAGAACTTTAATTTCTGGAGAAGTCTAATGGAATCCCATCTGAAGGCCAATTTGGATTTATGGTTGATAATCCAAACGGGGTTTACATTCCCCACAGAAGAAGGAACATCGATCACTTGGGAAAAATTGGACGAACCAACCCTGAGAAAGATCGAGACAGATGCAAGGGCGACTGCAATCCTACAATGCGGCCTAACCAAAGAAGAACTGAAGCGGGTCGGATCCTTCAACTGTGCTAAAGAGATGTGGGAGAAGCTAATCAACCTACACGAAGAGAGCTCCAATATTGAGGTCTTTGAAGAAGAAGATCAAGTAAGCGGTCTTGCACTCTCAGTCCAAGCACAAACAGCCGAGTTAGAGTCTGAACCCGAATTCAAGCCAGACTTAGAAAACGAATTAACTGAGACGGTAATTGATTTCAAATTCTTTTCAAAATTAGAATTAAATAATCAAACTGATACTATAATGGTCGAGGAAGGTATAGTTTTTATTGCAGGGAAAACTCCAAGAGAACCACCAAAGAAGAAGATTCAACCTATACCTGAGTCCAACTCAGACTCAGAATTTGACGACAAAGAAAGAGATCGAACTAAACTGGTCCGATCAGCTCGTGATCACTACAAGATGCTAAAGACACAAAAAGGAAAGACGACAAGTATCAAGGGGGAGATTCCCAACCGGGAATCAAAAGGTAAATTTACAGAATTTAAAAAACCATTATTTATCTCAAACAACGTAATTAATTCATATAAATTTAATATGTTAGAAAATTTAATTCATAGTCTTGCTAATTTTGAAAATCCGGAGTATTACTCCAATGGTGATCTTACTTAGATAATTGTTTGCCTTAATTGTATGTTTCTTTTTATGTTTTTTTTGCTTAAAATTAGGATTGTTTAGTTTAAGGACTAAAGGTTTAACTGAAATTTGAACAACATAGTATTGGGTGGCGGTGAGATGATAGTACGTTAGGGAAGCCAATTCTAATAAGATCAAGTTTACTTGGTCTCTTTAGACTGGTGAAACTAGCCGAAGCTACCGATCCAAGACCCAAACTAGTTAGACCAGAATTTACCAAAAAGTAATTTTGAAGATGAAATTTCACTAAAAGGCTTTGTCTAGGAAAGGGTGGATGATCCCATAAGGCTACGGCCAAAGAAGGCCTAGTGCCTCGCCAAGACCTGGAAGCCAATTTTTGAAATTCAAATTCAATTTACTTTTTGTTAAATTCGAATCTAACACAAATTTTCAGTTAATTTTAGATTCAAATATCTCCTTTCAAAATAAATTGGGTTTAAAAATTAATTTAACTTTTCAAAATTAATCATGGCCTTTTCAAAATAAATCTTTTTATTAAAATATGCATCTCACAAAACAGTTAAGGATATCCTGTTTTGTCACTTAGAAATAGGTGAGATGCTTAGGACCTAAAAGTTGAGTCCAACCCAACCAACTAAATCAATTAACTTCATTCAATTAAATTCAATTAAATCTTAATTAAATCAATTAAATTCGAGTAAATCTTAATTAAATCAATTTAATTCAATCAAATTCAAAATAATTCAATAAAATTCAACTTAATTACTCTTAATTATTCTCAAATTCAACTTAATTATTTTCAATTAATTATACTCAAAATTCAATTTAATTATTGTCAATCATTTATTAAAGTATTTGTCTCACATAACACATAAGGTTAACATGTTTGACCACGTAGAACTGGGTGAGACATCTAGGACCTAAAAGCATGAATCACTATCCTTTCAAATAAAAAAAATGTTTTCAAAAGGTATTCAAAATTATCTCCATTTTTTCTCTGTTTACTGTACCATACTTTTTCAACTCTAACAGTTTTTTTCAAAATATTGAATTTCATGTTAAAAATCACAATAGACTTACTTTAAAGAGAATCTAGGGCTTGGTCTGATTTAGTCATTAACTTGGTCAAAATAGTCAACCCTAGTCCTCATAGTCAAACCTGGTCAATACTGAAGTCCCTTAAGGAACTTAGATAAAACACAGACTGTGTCAGATACAGGGGGAGTTGTTTTTTTTAAAAAAATTAAATTGCTTCTCAAAAACCTTATGCTCTAAATCTTATTATCATGTCGATAAGGTTTTCAAAAAGTGATTCAAAAACCTTCGTATACTACTATCTGTTTGAAAATTATCATTTCAAAATATTTTTTTTCGAAAACTATTTTCAAAAACGTATCTCCATGAAAGTTATCCAAAGTTATTCTTTTGATTTTAATAAACCCTAAAGACATAGAGGAAGGTCCACTTCATGATCTATAAGGACTCCTAGGATGTGTCAAATTTAGGGGGAGTTTGAGTCAAAAAAAAAAAGAATTTCTAAAATTTTTTTTGGTAATTATTTGTTTTGAAATTGTTAGATAAATTCTTTTGATCTGAACTAAACCCTAAAGACTTAGAGGAAGAATACTTATGGTCAACAAGCTTCCGAGGACTATATCAAATTTAGGAGGAGGTTAAATTAAATGAATTATTGAACATTTCAAAATAATATATTTTAATACATTAAGTTTTCAAAAATTCTTTTGAAAATACAAGTAATTTGCCTTTAAAAATATGGTTTTGTAAATCATTTTTGAAATACCTTTAGAAGTAATATTTGCTTGAATCTTGAGAATTTTCAGGACACTTAGGAAAATGTCCTTATAGTTAACAAGGGTTCCTAGGATTGTGTCAGACTGGAAAAGAAATCTAGTCAAGCAAATTATTATGTTTTCAAAATAACATTAAATTTTTCTCAAAATATTATGTTTAAAAGTACTCATAATCTTCAAATAGTACTTCTATTTTTCAAAGTATAATGTTTTGAAAAGTACTAATACTTGTAAAGGCAATAGTGTTCTAAGTGCATGAAGTTTCTAAAAGATTTGCCTACAAATATAAAATTTTTTTTAAGTAGAGTTTTGTTGGTGCAGTTTAAAGTTTTTTGCTATACTTTCAAGAATTATGCTAAGTATTTTTATGTTTTCAAAACTCATAGGCTCTGATACATAAATCTTTTTTAAATCTTCTTTCAAAAAGTTCCTTATTGATATATGGCCAAGAGAGAGAAATTTTCAAATTTTATCTTGTTTTCACTAAGTATTTTTAAGTGCTTTAAAATTGGTCTAAGTATCTTCAAAAACTTTCAAAACCTCTAAAAGCACTAAGTACATTTATTTTGAAATTTTTTCTAAGCAAAATCATTCTTAGTAAACAAATTTTTCTAAGCAAAAATTCTATGTTTTACAAAAACTTGTCTACTTAAAGATTATTCCAAGTAAAAATGGATTTTAATGCACAAAATATGTTCCAAGAAAATTTCTCTATGAGTGCAAATGTTGAACCTTTTTGAAAAGGAAAACCTGTTTTCAAAATATTAGCTAAGTTACTCTTGAAAACTATGTTTTAAAACTCTCTTACTTAAATACCTTGTTCACCCATGTTTATTTTTGATATATGTCAAAGGGGGAGGAAAGGTCAAAGTTAAGTAGTATAACACAAGTACTCAGGGTTTTAGGGGGAGTATAAGAAATAAAGGTTTTTTATGAGAAATAAAGGTTTTTTTCAACCCTTACCTTGTGTTAGTAAATGTTATAAAGTTTTTACTTAACATTGAACTGTGTAAAATTGCTATACTTCATTTTTATATTATGTTCTTAACAGTTATAAAGTTTTTACTTAACTTTGAATTGTGTTGCCATAATCAAAAAGGGGGAGATTGTTGGTGCAGGAAGCACCATATCGAACCTGGTTTTGATATTGGCAAAGGATTCAAAGTTAAGTTTATTTGTGATCTAACGTTGTTCACTGAGTGTGCAGAAAAAGCCCTAGCGAAGGACTGCTAGGCACCTAGCGAAGGACTGCCAGTATCCAAGCCCTAGCGAAGGACTGCTAGGCAACTGGCGAAGGACTGCCAGTATCTAAGCCCTAGCGAAGGAATGCTAGGAACCGGGCGAAGGGCAGCTCGGCATACAAGCCTTGACAAAGGACCGTCAGGCAAAAGTCCAACCAGAGGAACGGTTGGCATCAGGTAAATTCTCCCGAGAGGAGTAGGTGAGGACGCGTTCCCTGTCGAGGGAACAGTAGGCGTCGGTTTGACCTAGGGCTCCATTCTGGAGACCCAAAGTCAGAACCAAGACAGCCAAGGCTGTGTAAAATTAACTTATTAATTGCTGTTTTGGACTAACCCTGGATGCAGGACCAAAGGACTGTGTTTCTGCAGCTCAGAGAGCCTCAAAGGAGTGAGGCAGTAGCTGAGCAGGGCGCCCCGGATGTTTCGGGCGCCCCAGAGTCAACCCAAAGTCAGCAGAGCAAGTAAACGCCCCGACAGCAGCACATTTGGAGGCGCCCCGGATGTTTCGGGCGCCCCGCGCGCATCGGGCGCCCCGCGTGTCGCGGGCGCGCACTGTGCCACGCCACTGGCAGCTGCAGCAGCTCACCCTCGCGAAGAAGATGAAGCCTTGACCGGTCAACCCGGGCGCCCCGCGCGCGTCGGGCGCCCCAGTCAAATGTGATCCCGAAGAAGCAGAGATCAGCCTTGACCAGAGGGCTCGCCGGATCGAAAGCCACGTGGGGGGGGGGGGGGGGCGCCCCGAGCATCCCGGGCGCCCCCAGCCCTATAAAAGGGACCCTCGACCCTCTTCTTCAACAATCAATCATTGCGACACTTCTACGCTCTTCTGCTTCCGCGACACGCTCCAGAAATCTTCCAACTCGAGTTGACGACGTCCCGCTGCTCCGAAACTTCGATCTACACCGGACGTCGGTATCGAAGAGCTGTATTTAAAGTTTACTAAACTGTTCTTGTTATTATCTTTCTTGTAAACTTTTACGAACTTATAGAATTGCCCGCAGAAAACGGTCAACGACCGTGGGCCTTGGAGTAGGAGTCGACCCAGGCTCCGAACCAAGTAAACCGACTGTGTTTGCATTGTTCTGTTTTTTTATTTCCGCTGCGCACCCGCTCTTTTTAAAATCCGAACGATTTGCGATATTCACCCCCCCCCCTCTCTCGCATTTCTCGATCCAACACCTTCTTGGTTGCAAACCTAGGAAATTAGTTATGCCTCTTTTTCTTTTGTTTAGTTAATTCCTATGTTATTATCTTGTTTGTAATCTAACGTCTATCTTTGTTAAAGCAAAATAAAAGACTTGTTTATATTTTTCAGGGACAATTCACCCCCCCCCCTCTTGTCGACCGTACGATAACCAACAAGTGGTATCAAAACTAGGACGCTCCAGAAGGACTAACTCGCATTTGAAGCACATACAAAATTGTCGGACCAGTTATCTACCCGCCAAAGAGTGAGAGTTCGCTATTTGGAAGCGAAAAATGTAGGTTTCTTTAAAACCGACATTGATTTATTACTAATCATGAAAAATAGTTTTGAAGTTCCCAAAGACGCCAACAATAAAGATAAAGACGAAAGTCTGTGGACGAAAAAGGAACAAACAGATTTTGTAGCAAACGAGAAAACAAAATTTCATCTGCTAACCATACTACTTGTGTAAGAAGTCGACCTGATTGGGACTTACCAATCAGCGAAGGAACTTTGGGAAAAGTTCCTAGAACTCCATGAAGGTACTTCTGAAATAAAGCTGGCAAAACTAGATCTGTTCCGCAACCAACTCAGCAACCTCCGAATGGAAGAAGGAGAATTAGTTGCCCAGTTGCACACCAAAATCAAAGAGCTGATCATGAGACTTAAGAACCTTGGAGAAATGGTAATGAGTCACGATGTACAAAGGTATGCCTTAAACGCATCCCCGAGAACCCCAGATTGGACTTTTGTAATAAATGCATACTTCATCTTTAATGATCTTGAGGTAAGTACCTTAGAACAATTATTTTCAATATTAAAACTTCATGAATCTCGTTGCACAGGAAAGAGTAAGATTAACAACATCACCCTAAGCATAAGGAAAATCCAGCACGAGGAGGAATCTTCAGAAGATGAAGAAGACACAGCATACATGGTAAGAAAATTATCCAAGTATTTTAAATATAAAAAGTTTAATAAAGTGCAGAGTAAGGAACGTTCCCTAAAGCAAAGAAAGAAGGGCACATCAAGAAAAACTGTCTGAGACTAAAGGTGAACAAATCCAACAAGGTCAAACACAAGAACCTGAAAGTTACATGGGACGAATCATCATTAGGTAAGTCCGATCTCATGGGACACTCCGGACTTGCGCTGATGGCCACCCACCAAGAAGAAGAAAATATCGATAAAGGGGGACCACATCAGAAGATAGCAGCAACGAAGAGGGAGCTTCAGACTTCGAAAAAGACATGGTAAGTGGTGTATGTTTTCTACCTCATAATCAACTTTATTTAGGTATTAAGACAATGATGAAGTCGATATACAAATTAGAAAATAAAATTTTAAAATTGAAAAAATAACAAGCTTCTACATGCCCGCTTGAAATGTCTAACAATATGAAACATGAAAATGAAAAGCTAAAAGAAATTAAAGTATTAAAAAATCATACATGTTCAAGAGTTCCTAATTCTAAAATTAGATATATTGGAGGACTCAATTGATATTTTAGATATCACAAGGTTTAAATTACAAAAGTATCTAGAAATTATATTCCTACAAAAAATTTAGTTAACCCTATTGGTAGGAATTTGTATTGGACCCCAAAATCTGTACTAAATTGTCAATACATGCGTATCCATTTTTGATTAATTAATGCTTATTTGCCATACTTGTGAATTTTTTTTTTGAATATGTAACTATTGTAGCAAAATTAGTTTAATATATTTTTTTATGATAGAGTATGTTGTGAGCTATCCACAATTTTTTTTGAAACTTTTAACAATTAAACAGATTTGTTATGATTTTTCATTCAAAAATATACTTTTTATGGTTAAAAATAATTAAAAAATTAATTTCTTTAAATTCAATTTTTCAAGATCTATGGATTATCTTTTGAACGTTGAAAAATATTTTCAAATTTATTTGAAGTCGAAATCTAATTTCAAAAATTATTTCTCTTAAAATTATCAATTTTGACTTCAAAATTATTTTCTTATAATTTGAAAGTTTATTTGTCACGCCCCGAGACCCTAGAGCCGTTGATCCAATAGAAAATCGGACAGCACCTCCCCTGTCCGGCGGACAATTTACACATACACGTAGATACAAATAGCACAACCACGCAGTTAAATGGCCTCAGGCCTCAAATCCATGCAGAAACAACGGATATATGATTATAACCATCGTAAAACCAAAGTACGAACTCACCTGAGCTGTCAGGGGGCAGGAACAAAGCTAAAACCTCACGAAGTCCAACATAGGACTCAAAAGTACAATCCCATCGAATAAAACATAAATACATGTCCAAAACAAGGCAACGGAAGCAAAGCACATAATATAGGGTCCATAACTGTAAATCAACATAAAATAAAACGAAGCAGAGCTCCTCTCGAGCTGGGGACTGGCGGCTAGGGCTCTCTGGCAGACATCAACTTGAAATTAAGGAAAATAACCAACGGTGTGAGTCCAAAGGAACTCTGCGGATACCCAGAATAGATATGCATAGAAAGTTATATTAACAATAAGAGTTCCGCTAATACAGTCTCATATCAACAATAGGGAAAGACTAGTACTGAAAATACTGAGGTAGATACATACCAGAATCCATCTAACCTGAAAAGAGGGTAATAAATACCTATGGAACACCAATAGACATATAATCTCAGATAATAAGTCTCCAGTATATGCATGTCAAACAAGTGCAGAAATCAAGTGCAGCAAACAATGCACGATGCAAATATGCACATGATGCAATGACATGTGTCACCCTTGACGCCAGTCAGATCATCGTACACCTGTCATAGGCGACGTCTGAGAGGGTAGAGCTATGACAACTGTATGCACCCTGCTATCACTGCTCCTGAGTGACCGGGTAGACAGGATGCTGGCGGAGACTACGCTCCTACCCCAAGTAATGGGGGAGTCTAGCTCTCATCTCCTCGTGGCTCAGTACGAGAAGGGATCCCTGGCTGCTACCACGCCCGGACCCACCCTCCAAATAGTGGTCGAACGGAGCAATACATGGCAAATGCACACACCCTACGGTATCCACTAACCCATGAGTGGTCGTGTGCGCATATCGTGTACCGGAAGACGATAGGCTCAACCACAAGGGAGTCGCTGATCGCCAGCATGCAACAATGCAAAGATGGTGTATGATAGGTACACATACCTCCCTCACCAAGTCCTCAGTATATTAAGTCTCAGTCCGAATCCTATAATTGGAAATACAGGTAACCTACAAGGTATACTGGCCGGAAACTACCGATCCCTCAATGTCAAATGCAAGAGATACATCACGATATCTAAGCATACATATAGATATGACAATACTTGAGACTGTATGGAACTAACAGCATAATAACTCAGGGGTAGACAACAAGTATCCAGAACAAGCATAATAAACAAGGATAGCGTATAATCTTACTGCTATCTATAACCGTCTATGCATAACAACATGACAATATCAGCAAAGATAAGTCAAAAGGTACCCGCCTCCAAGGTGTAGAAGTCCATATCAAATGAGATAGAACCACCCGCCAATAATGCAATCAAGCTCCTGTATCAAGGATGTATTTAATTAGCTATTTGCAGAAAAATGATTAGCTAATTATTCCCTAAACCAAACTAGGGTTTAACCTAATGGTTCCCTTTCCATTTAGTTATCTCTAATTAAATGAAAGGTTCCTAATTATCCCCTTTCATAAATTTCAATCGATCACGGCTCGGTTTAATATAATATCATATTCCATATTAAACCCACCATTTGTTCTAATTTAATGTATCCACACAATTAGATTAGATCAGGTTTCACCTCCTACTCTAACTCCCTCCCGTGACCTCTAGGTAACGTGGAAGAAACAAACCTCTGATCGATTCATACACACCAACCTACTGATCAAGAACCAAACAACATAGATCCAAATCCATCAGTCTAATTCAAATTCACAGAGCTTACCTTAAGAAGCTCACAGCAGGGATCTTCTACTGCTCCACCACAGCAATGTTCCAATCAACCGGAATCTTACAGAACATCTCCTACACACGAATTGGAGCTCAAAGTGAGGAAACCCACATCAGACGAAACCTAAGAGATTGTAGAAGGCATCCATGGCATTATGTTCAATTTCTATTCCAAACCACGCATATAACTCAAACCAAAACCTAGCTCCTTATCCAGGGAAGGAACCTTACCAGAATCCTAGTTCTCTGACTCAATCTCGCTGCTCAAATCCGGCCAACACGCCTTCGGAGACTAGTAGGAGATTGCGATTGGAAGAGAGGAACTAGGGCTAGCTGACTTGCGGCGATCCCAAATGCGGAAGAGCCAAGCTCATTGAGATCCCTACCCAATCCAAGTGACGGTCGTCGTTGGATGTAGGGAGATCAGCCTTGATGAAGTCGCATGAGCGCTACTCCGACGCCGACTGGATTCTGACGATGTTGTTCGCCAGAGGTGTGGAAGTCGTCGGCTCTCGATCGGGAAGGCGAGGCTAGGGCACGCGGGCGAGGGAGAAGAGAAGAGTGAGGCGCTCGGGCGTGAGTGGTCGACCGAATGGGATTAGGTTAAGGTATATAAGAGAGGGACATTTTACACTTTAGTCCAACAAATTTCAGTCTAATTGCAAGACCACCCCTAGGGTTTAAGGTTATGTACTCATTAACCCTTGTAACTATTAGTTCTAATACATTTTGATCCCTAAGTTTGTGTCCGAGGACTCGGAAACCCCGGAACCTATCTGGTAACCCTCTGGAAATTTCCGGGACCTAGTCAAAAGTGTCGGATTTAACATCCTTCCCCACTAACAAAAATTTGGTCCCCAAATTTCGTTTATTACCCACAGCAAATACTAACAACATATAGATAGCATAATACTGAATGAAATCTAACCATACATACCTCCGGTAAATAGGTGAGGATAACGAGCTCTGATCGTATCCTCGAGCTCCCAAGTAGCCTCCTCATCAGAGTGATGTTCCATCCGACCCTAACCAACCGGATGGTCTTGTTCCGCAACTGACGCTCTTTGTAGCCCAGAATCCGTGTCGGAACCTCCTCATACGTCGTATCCGGCTGCAGGGAAACAGATACGTCCGACAGCACATGCGTAGGGTCTGGTACATACCGTCTCAGCATCGATACATGAAATACATCGTGCACTCCAGACAGGGAAGGTGGTAGTGCCAGACGGTAAGCTACTGCTCCAATCCTCTCCAAAATCTGGAAAGGGCCAATATATCGCGGAGCAAGCTTACCTCGAAGACCGAATCTCTTCACCCCTTTCGTGGGTGAAACACGAAGGAACACATGGTCGCCAATGGAGAACTCCAGAGGTCTCCGTCTCCGATCCGCATAACTCTTCTGTCGATCCTGTGCCTCGGACATCCGTCGTCTAATAGTACGGACCAACTCTGCCTCAAGCTGTGCTCTCTGGGGTCCTAGCAACTGGGACTCCCCAACCTCCTCCCAGAGGGTGGGTGTCCGACAAGGCCTACCATACAACGCCTCATACGGTGCCATCTGTATAGCCGCATGATAGCTGTTGTTGTAGGCAAACTCAACCAGGTGTAGATGATCCTCCCAGCTGCCTCCGAAATCCACAACACAAGCTCTCAATAGGTCCTCTAGAGTCTGAATAGTCCGCTCTGACTGCCCGTCGGTCTGCGGATGGAAAGCTGTACTGAACCTCAACTCGGTACCCATGGCCCGCTGCAGACTCTGCCAAAAACGTGATGTGAAGCGAGGGTCTCGGTCTGATATAATACTCATCGGAACACCATGCAACCGAACAATCTCTCTACAGTATAACTCTGCTAGTCTGTCCAAGGAGTCTGTCCTCCGAATGGCCAAAAAGTGTGCGGATTTGGTTAATCGATCAACGATCACCCAAATCGCATCGTGTCCTCGCTGAGTCCTCGGTAATCCTACCACGAAGTCCATCGTAATATGTTCCCATTTCCACTCGGGAATGGAAATCCTCTGAAGTAGTCCAGCAGGTCTCTGGTGCTCAGCCTTAACCTGCTGGCAAACTAGACATCTAGCTACAAAATCCGCGATGTCTTTCTTCATGCCGTTCCACCAGTAGGAACGCCTCAGGTCTCGGTACATACGTGTCCCGCCCGGGTGGATAGCAAATCGGGAGCGATGAGCCTCCTGAAGTAACTCCTCTCGGACCGGATGTGACTCGGGTACACATAGTCTCCCTCGGAAGTAGAGAGTACCCTCGTCATCTCTGGTGAACTCAGTCTGCTGTACTGAAGCTATCTGGCTGCCAAGGAACTGCAGGTGCTGATCGGTGGCCTGGGCCTCTCGAATCCTCGTCCGGATCGACGACTGAGCAACCATAGTCACAAGAATACCCTGTTCAGTCCGTCTCTGCTCCTCTAAGCCCAACTCTGAGAAACCCTGAACTAGCTCGGTAATTGATGCCCGGAGGCAGGCCAAAGTCCCTCTGGACTTCCTGCTCAATGCGTCCGCCACAACATTAGCTTTCCCTGGATGGTAGCTAATGGTGCAATCATAATCCTTAAGGAACTCCATCCATCTCCTCTGCCGGAGATTGAGTTCCTTCTGCGTAAATAGGTATTTGAGACTCTTATGATCAGTGAAAATCTCAAAAGTAATACCGTACAGGTGGTGCCTCCAAATCCGCAAAGCAAAGATGATGGCGGCCAACTCCAAATCATGAACCGGATAGTTCTTCTCATGCTCCTTCAGCTGTCGAGAAGCATAAGATACTACCCGTCCGTGCTGCATCAGAACTGCGCCTAACCCCTGATGAGATGCGTTGGTATACAGCACAAATCCGTCCTCTCCCGAGGGCAATACAAGAACAGGTGCTGTCACCAATCGCCGCTTCAGCTCCTGAAAGCTGGTCTCGCAAGCCTCTGTCCAAATGAACTTCACGCCTTTCCTGGTAAGGCGTGTCAGTGGCATAGCAATAGTGGAAAATCCCTCTACAAATCGTCGGTAATATCCGGCCAAACCCAAGAAACTGCGAACCTCAGTAACTGACTTCGCGCGGCTGCTCCCAGCTGGTAACAGCCTCGATCTTCTGGGGATCTACTGAGATGCCTCGGCTAGATACCACGTGTCCCAGAAAACCTACTGATGAGAACCAAAAGACACATTTGCTGAACTTCGCATATAGACGCTTTTGTCTGAGAGTCGCCAATACGATGCGAAGATGCTGTGCATGCTCCTCCGCGGAATGAGAGCAGACTAAGATGTCATCAATGAATACTATGACGAACTGATCCAGATACTCCAGAAATACGCAGTTCATCAAGTCCATGAATACCGCTGGAGCATTGGTAAGCCCAAATGGCATTACCAAAAACTCGTAGTGTCCATATCTGGTGCGGAACGCTGTCTTCTGGACATCTGACTCTCTGACCCACCCTCAACTGATGATATCCGGATCGCAGATCAATCCTGGAATACACAGATATGCCCCTGAGCTGATCAAACAAATCCTCAATCCGTGGCAGGGGGTACTTATTCTTGATGGTCACTGCATTCAACTGTCTGTAGTCGATGCACAACCTCAAAGAACCGTTTTTCTTCTTCACGAAGAGAACTGGGGAACCCCATGGTGAGACGCTAGGTCTGATGAATCTCCTGTCCAATAACTCCTGGAGCTGGACCTTCAACTCGTCCAACTCTCTCGGTGCCATACGATACGGAGCTTTCGATGCCGACGAAGTCCCCGGTATCAGCTCAATAGTGAACTCCACTTGTCTCCTGGGAGGCAAACCCGGTAGCTCCTCTGGAAATACGTCCTGATATTCTCGGACCACTGGAACGTCCGAGAGCGGAGGGCTACTACTGTCGTCGGTGCTAATAAATGATAGTAAGAAACCCTGACAACCGTGAGATAGCAATCTCTGTGCCTGAATCGCAGAAATAACTGATAAGCCCTCATCCCTGATGCCAGTGAAATCCCACGAGGGTTGGTCCGGAGGCCGAAAAGTGACCACCCTCGTCTGACAATCGACTGTGGCATGATAACCGGTAAGAACATCCATACCAAGAATAATATCGAAATCCACTATCTCCAGAACTAACAAATCAACTGTGAGGGTAATACTACCAAAATCTAATGGGCATGCTCTGATAGGCGGTTAAACTCCGCCTCATACTCCAGTACTGATCGGTCTCCCTATTGGAGAACTAGGAACTCCTGTCGCCTAGCCATGCGGAACGCTGCTGGAAGGTACCTCGCCTCAAATGCCTCCCGGAATGTGTCCCAGGTGATGTACTCCTCGCCAATGACGGTCTACTGCGTAGTCCACCAGGTATACGCCTGATCTCGCAGATGATAAATGGCCAACTCAGCCTTCTCCCAATCCGAACACGTCAGATAACGAAAAGTACTCTCAAGTGTCCTGATCCAAGCTCGGGCCGCAGCTGGATCCGGTCCTCCCTGGAGTAAAGTGAATCGGCCCTTTACGGACGTCGCCAACATCGGAATCCGGCCTCGATCCCTAACGCCATCGGTAGGAGCAAATACCGCAGGGGGCACGGTGGAACATCCCGGTGCAGGAATCATAGAAGGAGCCGTAGGCATGATTGGGTGGACACCACAGGTAGTACCATAGGTACAGTAGGAAATCTGGGGGCAACAAATGCTGATGAGACTGAAGGGAGCACCGGGGCCTGCATCGTAGTCTGAGTAGGGGATACGTTGCAGCAGTCATAGTCGGGGGTGTAGTAGCATACAATGGTGCCGGTACTGCTGATGGCATAGTCTGATAATACAGACCCGGTGCTGCTGGTGGAACTGTGGAATACATCGGAGCAAGTACAGGCATTTCCGATGGGATAATGGGGATAACCGGGGCAGGTACCACCGAGGTAATTGCGGGATGCGTCGGAATAGGTATCTCTGACGGAACTACAGGGAACACCGGTGCAGACACTACCAGTACTGAATGTGTCGACAGTGGTACGGCCGCTGACACAGTGGATACTACCGGAGTAGATACAGCAGGAGGGGCAGTAGTGACTGCTGATGGGAAAGGAGTAGGGACCCTCTGAGTCGGGGAACCCTGACCCCTCTGGATGTCCTGCGGAGTCTGACCTCGACTATCAGGCTCTCTATCAGTGGTTCTCTCAGATGGCTCTACAGCCGGAGGCTCTAAAGTCCTCTTACGTGGTCGTCCCCGACCACGTCTCGGTGCAGGAATATGAGCATCTCGTGTCATACATGTTAAATTATTAACGAGTATTATAACCCAAACCAAGAGGCTAACTTTAAATTACCTATTTGCTGTCTGGAGAAGTCCTGTTGCTGCCAAGTCCCAAATTGTCGTTGCATTGCAACCACGACCTTAAAGATCCGTAATGTACTCGGATGAATAACATCAGACCCCGAGCTCCGACACCTACAAGTTCAGTGTCAGATTTAAATACCGAGAAATTCACGAATCGATGGTATCCCGCATCCTGGGCTTGATACCAAAAATAAGTTGGTATCAGATTTCCGTAAAACCCGAATCTGAAAAAAAAACAAGGATCGCAAAACTTGGCTCTGATACCAAAAATAAATTGTCACGCCCCGAGACCCTGGAGCCGCTGATCCAATAGAAAATCGGACAGCACCTTCCCTGTCCGGCGGACAATTTACACATACACCTAGATACAAATAGCACAACCACACAGTTAAATGACCTCAAGCCTCAAATCCATGCAGAAACAACGGATATATGACTATAACCATCGTAAAACCAAAGTACGAACTCACCTGAGCTGCCAGGGGGCAGGAACAAAGTTAAAACCCCACGAAGTCCAACGTAGGACTCAAAAGTACAATCCCATCGAATAAAACATAAATACATGTCCAAAACATGGCAACGGAAGCAAAGTACATAATACAGGGTCCATAACCGTAAATCAACATAAAATAAAACGAAGCAGAGCTCCTCTCGAGCTAGGGACTGGCGGCTAGGGCTCTCCTGACAGACATCAACCTAAAATTAAGGAAAATAACCAACGGTGTGAGTCCAAAGGAACTCTGCGGATACTCAGAATAGATATGCATAGAAAGTTATACTAACAATAAGAGTTCTGCTAATACAGTCTCATATCAACAATAGGGAAAGACTAGTACTGAAAATACTGAGGTAGATACATACCAGAATCCATCTAACCTGAAAAGAGGGTAATAAATACCTATGGAACACCAATAGACATATAATCTCAGATAACAAGTCTCCAGTATATGCATGTCAAACAAGTGCAGAAATCAAGTGCAGCAAACAATGCATGATGCAAAATATGCACATGGTGCAATGACATGTGTCACCCCTGACGCCAGTCAGATCATCGTACACCTGTCATAGGCGACGTCTGAGAGCGTAGAGCAATGACAACTGTACGCACCCTGCTATCATTGCTCCTGAGTGACCGGGTGGACAGAATGCTGGCGGAGACTACGCTCCTACCCTAAGCAATGGGGGAGTCTAGCTCTCATCTCCTCGTGGCTCAGTACGAGAAGGGATCCCTGGCTGCTACCACGCCCGGACCCACCCTCCAAATAGTGGCCGAACGGAGCAATACAGGGCAAATGCACACACCCTACGGTATCCACTAACCCATGAGTGGTCGTGTGCGCATATCGTGTACCGGAAGACGATAGGCTCAACCACAAGGGAGTCGCTGATCGCCGACATGCAACAATGCAAAGATGGTGTATGATAGGTACACATACCTCCCTCACTAAGTCCTCAGTATACTAAGTCTCAGTCCGAATCCTATAACAGGAAATACAGGTAACCTATAAGGTATACTGGCCGGAAACTACTGATCCCTCAATGTCAAATGCAAGAGATACATCACGATATCTAAGCATACATATAGATATGACAATACTTGAGATTGTATGGAACTAACAGCATAATAACTCTGGGGTAAACAACAAGTATCCAGAACAAGCATAATAAACAAGGATAGCGTATAATGTTACTGCTATCTATAATCGTCTATGCATAACAACATGACAATATCAGCAAAGATAAGTCAAAAGGTACCCGCCTCCAAGGTGTAGAAGTCCGTATCAAATGAGATAGAACCATCCGCCAATAATCCAATCAAGCTTCTGTATCAAGGATATATTTAATTAGCTATTTGCAGAAAAATGATTATCTAATTATTCCCTAAACCAAACTAGGGTTTAACCTAATGGTTCCCTTTCCATTTAGTTATCTCTAATTAAATGAAAGGTTCCTAAGTATCCCCTTTCATAAATTTCAATCGATCACGGCTCGGTTTAATATAATATCATATTCTATATTAAACCCACCATTTGTTCTAAATTAATGTATCCACACAATTAGATTAGATCAGGTTTCACCTCCTACTCTAACTCCCTCCCGTGACCTCTAGGTAACGTGGAAGAAATAAACCTCTGATCGATTCATACACACCAACCTACTGATCAAGAACCAAACAACATAGATCCAAATCCATCAGTCTAATTCAATTTCATAGAGCTTACCTTAAGAAGCTCACAGCAGGGATCTTCTATTGCTCCACCACAGCAATGTTCCGATCAACCGGAATCTTACAGAACATCTCCTACACACGAATTGGAGCTCAAAGTGAGGAAACCCACATCAGACGAAACCTAAGAGATTGTAGAAGGCATCCATGTCATTCTGTTCAATTTCTATTCCAAACCACGCATACAACTCAAACCGAAACCTAGCTCCTTATCCAGGAAAGGAACCTTACCAGAATACTAGTTCTCTGACCCAATCTCGCTGCTCAAATCCGGCCAACACGCCTTCGGAGACCCTAGTAGGAGATTGCGATTGGAAGAAAGGAACTAGGGCTAGCTGACTTGCGGCGATCCCAAATACAGAAGAACCAAGCACATTGAGATCCCTACCCAATCCAAGTGATGGTCGTCGTTGGATGTAGGGAGATCAGCCTTGATGAAGTCGCATGAGCACTACTCCGACGCCGACTGGATTCTGACGATGTTGTTCGCCAGAGGTGTGGAAGTCGTCGGCTCTCGATCGGGAAGGCGAGGCTAGGGCACGCGGGCGAGGGAGAAGAGAAGAGTGCGGCGCTCGGGCGTGAGTGGTCGACCGAATGGGATTAGGTTAAGGTATATAAGAGAGGGGCATTTTACACTTTAGTCCAACAAATTTCAGTCTAATTGCAAGACCACCCCTAGGGTTTAAGGGTATGTACTCATTAACCCTTGTAACTATTATTTCTAATACATTTTGATCCCTAAGTTTGTGTCCGAGGACTCGGAAACCCCGGAACCTATCTGTTAACCCTCTGGAAATTTCCGGGACCAAGTCAAAAGTGTGGGATTTAACAGTGCTTGTGCTCTCTGTTGCTTTGTGCTTGAGTGTTCTTGCTTGAGTGTTCCTTGTGAGCGTTCCTTCTTGTGTGATCTCTTGTACTGAAGTTCAATCATCCGTGAGATCTGTGGAGAGGTTTCTCCACTGAGAAGGAGGCTTCACTATATCCGGGTTCACCTGGGGCTTGATCTGCCGACGATCAAGGGATCACCCACCTCACGGGCACGCCAAGGAGTAGGGGCAAGTTATCCCCGAACCTTGTAAATCCTTTGTGTTAGCGTCGGTTTGTTTTCTTTCCTTGTCTGTGTTCTTTATGTGTTTTGTGTTTCCGCTGCTAATCTGATCACAGGAAGAAGAAGAAGTTTCAAAGCGCAAGATTGAGTGTCTGGCTATATTCACCCCCTCTCTAGCCATCCAAGTACCAACACGCGCGTGATGCAATCGTCGGCCATGGGATGAGAGTGCGCACGATTTCTGTAAAATAGGGCAATTTGAAAATCCAGACCAGAAAAAATTTTTTCGGGATTTTTTTGCATAGAGTCTAGGTTTTCCGGTCCAACCGGAGGAGCCCAAGGGAGCTTTATTGTAAAAAATTTTAAACTTATCAAGGGTTCCATAAAAGAAAACCTCAAATAAGTTAGCTTATATAAATTTACCTAAAGTTAAGGGGTTAAATTGATAAACTATTTAACTATAGAGACTTGAGGTGTATTATATAAATTTAGAAGGGTTAATCTGCGAAAATCCCTTACCCTAAGAGTAAGATTGGAATTTCTAAAAGTGGAGGGGCCTTTTTGTAAAAAGCCCCTCACTTAAAACCCTCGTTTTTGCTCGCCCGCAGCCAAAGCCGCAGCCAAACACCCGACGCCGCCCTCTCCCTTCGCGTTGCCCTAGCCACAATCCCTCAACGCGATTTTCTTCTTTCTCTCCCCCGTCGCGGCCTACACAATCGAGGGACATCGCGCCGGCTACCTAGAGCGCCACCGTCGGCCCATCGTCTCGCTTTCTTCTCGGATCTCTTCGCCGACCGAGCGACTCTTGCGCCGAAGCTTCCTTCTATTCAACATTGCTTCTCCTACGACGTATTGGGTAAGGGTTGGCATTCAGGATTCGCTTGGTTTAGTCATTCTTACATGTGTGCCCTAAATTTTGGATTCACGATAGTTTTCCTCTGTATGTTGCTCTTCGACAAATCCAAAACCGGCAAGAGGAAGGTCGTGTGGTCTTGGGTGTTTCCTCTTGTCTTCTACTTCTCTGCCACTGTGCGCTGGCGCATCACAGTGGTGAGAGTCCCTTTTTATTAGGGTTTGAGCAGCGATCAGTATTTGATTCCTGTGTTTGTGTTTTGATCTACTGCAGTGAGTTTTCTTGGTTGATGGTTTAAATGTAGATTTTCAGCTATTGATCCTCTTCAATTCGGTTGAGCATTTGAATTTGGAAACTCTGATTAGATTAGATTGATGGGTAGGAAAAATCTATGAAGGGTGAATGGGAGATTGGCGTTTTGATTGTTGCCCTGTTCTAATACTATTGAGAGCTACACAATCTGTTTAGGGGCTTTTGTTGTGGCATGTTTCTGTTAGGCTATGTTTTGCAGAGTTTCCTTTGAATTGGATTTGATATAGTTACTTTTGAAGGGTCTGATTTGGGCTGTTGTAATTGCTGTCGTGAGCAACCATTTAGATGTGTGTTTTGGGCTGGTGTAGTTCTGTGTCTTGCTACTATGATGGCTGATCTAAATTGTCCTGCTATTGTGAGTTAGTTTAATTAGGATATGTTCATGATTTTGTCTTGTTTGGAGATTTGGATTATGTTTCGGAATTGGTTTTTTTGTGGGTTTGTGTTCTTGCATCGGTTTGTGGAAAATAGAACTGTTTATTTGGTATTGGGATTGGAGGTTGATTAGCATGATGAATGGGTGTAGCTGGATTGATGTTATTGCTGTATGGATGGTCACGGTAATGGAATGGGTTGTTTCGAATGGTTGGTTCTAGGAATTTATAGTCTGCCCTGTACCTTGATTTGTGCTTGCCATGAGTTTTGGAAGAGTTATTGATTAACTTACGGGTTAGGTTTAATTTGGAATTTAAACCTAATAAGTTAACTTGATAAATTCGGGTTCCAAAATTTGATTGGAATCTAAATGGGGGAATTTGGGATAATTAAAATCTAATTATTTAATTAAGATTAATTGAACGGAATAAGGATAATTAGAATGATTCTAATTACTTGGAGATAGCTAGTTTAGCTAATAAATTACATAACATTTTAACTAAACATTATGCCTTTGATACAGGGCATTGATTGGATTTAGCATTGCTGATCATCAAACGGGAGGCTCTTATTTAATACGGACTCCTTCTACTCTCTGGAGGTGGGTACCCTTTAACTTATCTTTTAGATATTGTCATATTGCTATGCATGATTGGTATAGATAGCAGTAAGATTATACGCTAGCCTTGTTTATTATGCCTGTTCTGGATACTTGTTAGTTATCCCTGAGTTATTATGCATGTTCTGGATACTTGTTAGTTATCCCTGAGTTATTATGCCTGTTCTGGATACTTGTTAGTTATCCCTGAGATATTATGCCTGTTCTGGATACTTGTTAGTTATCCCTGAGTTATTATGCTGTTAGTTTCATACAGTCTTAGGTATTGTCATATCTATATGTATGCTTAGATATCGGGATGTATCTCTTGTATTTGACATGAGGGATGTATGTGTGCATATCATACATCATTCTTGCATTGTTGCATGCCGGTGATCAGCGACTCCCTTGTGGTTGAGCCTAATCGTCTTCCGGTACATGATATGCGCACACGGCCACTCATGGGTTAGTGGATACCGTAGATGTGTGCATTTGCCCTGTATTGCTCCGTTCGGCCACTATGAGGAGGGTGAGCGCGGGCGTGGTAGCAAGCAAGGATCCCTTCTCGTACTGAGCCACGAGGAGATAAGAGCTTGACTCCCCCATTGCTTGGGGTCGGAGCGGAGTCTCCACCAGCATCCTGTCCACCCGGTCACTCAGGAGCAGTGATGGCAGGGTGTACAGTTGTCAGAGCCCTACCCGTTCAGACGTCCCTATGACAGGTGTACGATGATCTGTCTGGTGTCAGGGGTGACACATGTCATTGCACCATGTGCATACTATGCATCGTGCATTGTTTGCTGCACTTGTTTGACATCGCATATACTAGAGACTTGTTATTTGAGATTATATGTCTAATGATATTCCCTTGGTACTGATTATCCTCTTTTCAGGTTAGCTGGATTCTGGTATGTATCTACCTCAGTATTTCCAGTACTAATTTTTCCATACTGTTGATATGAGACTGTATTAACGTAGATGCTTATTGTTAATATAACATACTATGCATATCTGCTGGGTATTCGCTGAGTTTATGGACTCACACCGTTGCCATATGTTTTTATTTCAGGTTGAGATACTTGGAGTCGCCAGAAGAGCCCGGCAGCCAGTCCCTACCCATCGCGACAATAAAGTTTGTTTTGTACTTAGTAGTGCATATGTTTTCATATTCAGTTATTGGATTTGTATATGTCTTGGGAGTGTTGTTGTGTGCCCTAAGAGGTTTATGTATTTGTTGTTTTGTCGTAAGTCGGACCGGTCCGCAGTCAGGTATGTTTTATTTTGTGTTTTGGTTATGTTATGTCTTTATTTTGAGGCCTGAGGCCATTTATATATATATTGTGTGTGTTTGGATAGTGTATGTATGTGTAAATTGTCCGCTGGACAGGGGAGATGCTGTCCGATTTTATATTGGAACAGCGACTCCTAGGTCTCGGGGCGTGACAATTTCACCCATTAACAGAAGAGAAGAATCGATGATTTCATGGGATTTAGATTACAAAGGTAATTTTTTTTCATGCTTTTCTAATCTAAATGCTCTGATACCAATATTAGATCTTAAGCATGTGTTGATCACAAGTAAATCATACTTACAGTGATCTCCTTCTTCCTCTGTTTCTTCTGCTTGCTTGCGCTGTCACGAGAACAATCACCGAGGACTAATCCTAATCTGCCACAAACCAAATCCCTCTCGATGAATGCTCCTGTTCTTCTTCTTCGTGTTCCCATGGATTGCATTTGGACGCCGAATTTTATAAGGGAAAGAAGTCTCTTCCTCTACCTCCATCAATGGAGGTATTAAACGTTATTAACGTTGGAAGATGAAGCTCTTCCTCTTCCCGTAACTTCTGTAATGCCAACACTGCTCACGCCTGCTGCCCTTTTGTACCTGGCGAAGATAGGAAGCGAAGAGCGAAGGACCTTATATAGCCAAGGGAGCTAACAACTTCTGTCCGCGCCTGCTGTCCTTTTGTACCTGGCGAAGACAGGAGTATGGGCACTGTCAGCTCGCAGAATGACACCGATTGGCGCCGCTCAGTCTGACACAGGTAAGGGGTGGCGTTGTGCGGAGTGCCAGGGTGTGCCAGAGAAGTATAGAGCCAACGGGATATCCGCGATTCGAGCATGAACGGGGTAAGACCTTCACCGACCCTCATAGCATGTCTGCCAGCATAATGTCAGAGGGTGGATGTTATTAAGAAAGGGATAAATCCCGAGCTGGATCGCCGACCGGCCGACCCGAGTGAAATCGGGTCGTGCAATTAATGTCTCAGAGTGAAGCAGGACACTTCCTGAGTCAAGGAGCACTTGGACTTGGTCAATCCGTCTCGTCCCAGGTCGTATGATTAAGGCACAGAGAGAACGCCGATTAGATGCCCACTGGAGGTAACCCAGACGATCCTAGGTTTGGCAGTCGATACATCTCGCTAGGGGCTAATATAGCATGTGCCTTGGGCGTCGGATGGGATCGGATATTCAACACTTCTAGGGGGGTCAGGTCAGGGGGCACCCGACTGGTCGCTCGGTCGGGTAACTTGACCCAAGCGAACCTTGGGCTCTTGACTTAGCCGACTATACTGTTCTACCCACACTCCGTGCCCTTGACCTAATCTTATATGGTGTCAGGTTGGCCGACTAAGCTACATATTAGATAGGCTGGCATCATAGTCTATTATAAATTATAAAAAAAATTATCGAGAGTTTTAATTATTGGAGATGCCTTTACATAGGAGAAATTAATTTTAACGGGGAGTAAATCTTAACGAATTCAAATTTTATTCTTGAGTAACAAATCTATCACTCAAGTACTAGACTGATATTCAAAGAGATAATCAAATAAAAATCTGAACAAGGTGCTAACGAGATTTCAAATTTTGAGTAAATTTTTAAGGTAGAATTTGTATAAAAAATTAAAAGAGTTTTTTTTTCTATATCATTAGAAAAAATTATCAATATAATATCTTATCCCAAAACGCAATCCAATTGAGTTATTCGTGAGCCCTTTTGAGTTATTCGAAAAATATTTAATTTGTATTTAAAATTATCAAAATCGTATCAAACTCGATTATATTTGATATTTTTTTTAGTCAAATTTGATTACAAATATTTTATTCAATTATTTACAAGTCGTTCGATTGCTCAATTAAATTTCTTAAAATAATAAATGGTAACATAGATTTTTAATAAATTAACTAGCAATCTACATATACATTACATGTGTAATATAATACATAAATATATATAGATTTTATCACACCCGAAAATGAGAATTTATTTAGTTAAAATTTAAATTTTTAATTTTGAAAATTTTAAAATATAATTTCAAATTTAAATTTAAAATTGTCTTTTTTGAATTTGATAAATTATTTTCTAAAATTTAATTTTTAGATTAAGATTTGAATTTTTTTTTTAATATTTATAATTATAAATTTATCTTTTTAAGATTTATGACTTATTTTTTAGATTTTTAAAATTTGAAGGGTAAAAGCCTGAAATTACTAATAAATCTTGAAAAAAAAAATTGGTGTGAAAAATGGGCATTAACTTAATTTAATTTAGGGCTCCATTGTGATTTTTAATTTTATACTTGCGATTTGCACAAGCATTGCGTGTGTAATATAATACATAAATATACATAAATTTTATCCTACCCTAAGACAAGAATTTATTTAATTAAAATTTAAAATTTAGAATTTTTAAAATATAATTTCAAATTAAAATTAGAAATAACTTTTTTAAATTTGATATATTATTTTCTAAAATTTTAATTTTGGATTAAAATTTGATTTCTTTTTAAGATTTGTAACTATAGATTTATCTTTTGAATTTGTGTTTTTAAAATTTGTGATTTTATTTTTTGAATTTTTAGAATTAAAAAAATAAGAAGTTGAAATTACTAATAAGTCTTGAAATTCTTTTCGCCGTGAAAAAAATATTAACGTAATTTAATTTTGAACTTCAGTAAATCAATTTAAAGTTTAAGTTTTACCAAATCAATTGAGAGTTGACTAGTAAAATGTTCAGATTCTTAATTAAAGAGTAAGATAGTAAGATATATATAGTAAAACATGTAATTTTATCTCATCCTAAAAAATTAGAATTTATTAAGTTAAAATTTAAAATTTTAATTTTGAAAATTTTAAAATATAATTTCAAATTAAAATTTGAAATTATCTTTTTTAAATTTGATAAATTATATTTAAAATTTTAGTTTTGATTAAGATTTGAATTTTTTTATAGATTTATCTTTCAAATTTATGTTTTTATATGATTTTATTTTTTGAATTTTTAGAATTTGAAGGGTGAGAAGTTGAAATTACAAATAAGTCTTAAAATTATTTTTAGTGTGAAAAGAAAAATAATTTAATTTTAGACTTTACTAAGGGAGTGTTTGGGAGAACTTTTGCTTCTTGAAAAGTGATTTTTGTAGAGATTATCTTGAAGTCAGTGAGAAGCTAAAGCATGGAGTGTTTGGAAATAGAAGCTAAAAGCTGATACAAAGTAAAGTTTGAGTGTTTGGTGAATAATTGCTTCCAAGCTTAATTTTTTGTTAAATGACAATAATATCCTTAAACTATATAAATTATTATTTTTAATTATCTAAATATAATTTTGATAAACCATCAATAATGTTTTATATATTTATTATTATATTTTGAATATTATATCAAAATTAATTTTTTTAATAATATATATGTTTAAAAAATATATAATTAATAAAAATAAAAATATAAAAAATGACAAATTTATATAAATTTATAAAAATTTATAAAAAAAATTATGAATATATAAATTATATGAAAATATAAAATTTTATTTAAAACTATGGTGGTAATTATGTAAAATGATAAATTATTAAGGGTATAAATGTCTACTTTTAATTCTAGACCATAAGCAAAAAAGCAGAAGCAGAGCTTCCATTTTGGCTAAAAGTTATAGAAGTTAAAGCAGAATCTGGTATTCACAAACACTCAAAAGTGCTTTTATGTAGCTAGAATCTAAAAAGCAGCTAACAGAAGCTCTCCCAAACACTCCTTAAATAAATTGAGAGTTGATTAATAAAATATTTAGATTTTTTATTAAATAGTAAGATATTAAAATAATTTAAAATTAACTCAGTTAGTTTCCTTTGTAAATGTGAAATACATATTAATATCGTCTCCCTATCATTCTCTTAAGATTTGTTATCGTTTCCTTCCTCATCCATTTTAATGTTTTATCATCAATTCGTTGTTCAATGTACAATCTATTCAAGCCTAATCTTGGCTCTATCCCACATAAAAATTAATTTAATATCAAAGTGATCAATGAGCTATGAGATATTAAACTGATAAGAACAAATACAATACTTAATCTTAGTCAAAAGATCGAGAAAGATTTGAATTGTTTTATTGATCTTTCTCTAATTTTATAATTGCTTTGTATATAATTTATATTGGTAATTTTTAATGTGGGATTATTATCTTTCTTACTTCCACTAAAAAAAAATTAAAAATACAAATTTCATTAAAATTAAATTAAATCTATTTTTTACATTGCTTTACTGTAATTATTACAATACATTTGAAATTTTAAAATATAATTTCAAATTAAAATTTGAAATTATCTTTTATTTTGAATTTAATAAATGATTTTCTAAAATTTTAATTTTGGATTAAGATTTATATTCTTCCTTTAAAAATTTGTAACCATAGATTTATCTTTTAAATTTATATTTTTAATATTTTAATTTTATTTTCTAAATTTTTAAAATTTATGATAATTTTTTGAATTTTTAGAATTTAAAAAATAAAAATTGAAATTATTAATAAATTTTCAAATTGTTTTCAATATGAAAGGATTTATTAAATTAATTGAGAGTTAGTTAGTAAAGAATTCGAGTTGTTAATTAAATAGTAAGATAATTAACATGAAACGGATCGATACAATTTTGTTCACCTTTGGGTTTTGCCGTTCAACCGGTGCGAATCAATTTGGTTCAGACACTGATTTGGCTTTTCCGAATAAACGTGGTCGGGCTACTCGTTCGAACGTCGTCGGAGTCGGTTTGGGTTATGTCGGATCCGGATCTGAACCCGGTATCCGAATAATACCGATCAATATAAAAATCATCCTCGCTGCCTGTTCCCAGCTCGAGTGCTCTGATCCCGTTGCCTTCTCCGATCTAGGGTTGGGTTGCCTCGATCATGTACGGAGCCGTCGGATCTCGCTTCAATTCTCTCAAGGTTAGTTGATCCTCTCGATCGCTCCTCAGTTCTGCGGCAATTCGTGTCTTGAACGTTTGCTTCCCAGATCTGGTGGTGGTATGCTCGTATTTTTCTAGTTTAATATGATTTCCGGTGCCTTTTTTTGGGTTTATTTGTGTTGTTCTAAGAGCTGTTGGGTTGATTGGCTATCTTGGCTTCTTCTTTTTTGCTCGGATATGTAGTGTCTGTAATTTATCATGTGTAAAAAATCCATCTTGAAAATTTATAAACGTTGGCACAGGGATAAAATTGCACCTTGTTTGATTTGTTGCACTTCATCGCTTCCTTTCTCCTTGAAAAGAGTATTCTGTATGATTCGTTGTACCTATTAGGTGTCAATCATCTATTTAAAACTCTTGATATTTAGTTGTAAGAAAAAAAAATATAGGATACTGATTTCGGAATTTAAAATTGTGCCGGAAATAATTTTTGTCAAATTCCAGTACTATTAGTTACATGACAAGAAAGAACAGCTCTGATAATCTTAGAGGAAAGAATGTCTGTTTCTGGATGCTTGTTGAAGATCTTTGGATGTTGTGAAACGGTAGCACATTTTAGGAAATTAATTTTTCCCCTTGAAAATTATAATGCTTGTGTTCAAGCAACAAAGAGAAAAATTGAAAAGTTTGATTGTAAAACTGTTGGTATAAAGTGAAAACGATTTTGCTTTCTTGGTGGAAAAAAAGGGGGGAAACATATTTTTGGCGTTAGCTGATTTTTATGGAGCTGCAGATGAAATATTTTGTAATTTGATCAATGTTAAGATTACCTGTTAGAGAAAACAAGCGTAAAACTAATAGTAAGCTGAATCACGTAAGAACAAGATGATCTTTGTGTTCCTTCCTTAAATGGAAATCATGCATTGGAAGGTGTAAATTGAATTGAATGTTAGTTCTCATTTAGAGAATTACGAAACTACTGACATTGGGAAGAATTGACAGTGGAAGATTATAAGGCAGCATCAGCAGAAAGAACTGAGTTTACCCATTCCTTAGCTTTATTCTCATTAGAGGACTCTTCTCAGTGCAAACTCATGCTCCTGGATGTCAGATTATTTCAAGGAGTCCACTTGTGTTGAATATATCTGCAATGGCTTTGCAATACCATAGATCCTATGTTTATAGAGAAATAAATGGATCATACTAAGACAACCGAGGAGTTCAATTAAAGTTGAATGATACAACATCATTATTTTTTGTTCTGACACTTAGTAATATGAATGAATCAGTTAGTAGAGGATTGAGATTATCTTTTGATGCTCTTGGTTCTAAGTTCAAATCGATTAATTATCTGATCCACACTGACAGAGGGAACATTGAAAAGAAAGAGTCCTCTGCTAGTCTTTTGGCATATATAGCGCGTGCTTTCATAAACTTTTCCTTTTGGAGTGTCGTCATTTTTTTTTTTTACAATTTATGTAGCCATGTGTAATGTTTCAACACTTCACACTTCTCTTAATTATCAGGCCTTATCTCATTTGCTTCTTGATTGAGCCTAAATAGGTGGTTAAATAATTAGTGATGTCAAGGAGCCACGTTCTACATTTCACTTTGCACACAATACAATCTCAATTGAATATTTTATAGTCATATTATTTGGCAACATCCTTTTTCATGTATAAGACTTTAAATTGCTTTTCCACTTCAGTTTCCAGACCATGATTCCTTGTTCTCCAATTTCCAGATTTTGCTAGCGAGATATTTTTCAAAATTTGATGGATGATCAATATATATATATATATATATATTTCTTTTCTATATTATTTCAAGGACACTATTTTTTAATATATTGGACATCCTTGAATCAAATTAAAGCTTGGTCTTTCATCTTCTTCTCTATCAGTCATATTTTACTGGGATCTGGGTAGCTGTTAAATTTTAAAGAATTGCCTACTGTATTTTTTTTATCTGAGTTGGTGATGTTTTAACATTTTTCATGTGTCAGTACTATTACTGTCTGATGGAACTATTGTCTGAGAGCTGGTTATTCTCTGCAGCAACAAGGACATAGTGCCAGGATTTTTGGCACTGTTAGATATGCAACCAGTAGCATTGCACAAAGATCTTCTGGAGGCTTCTTGAGTTGGCTTACTGGAGGAAAGTCCAGTCAGCTTCCTCCTCTAGACTTTCCACTCCCTGGTGTTACAGTTCCTCCACCACTACCAGATTTTGTGGAGCCTGGCAAGACACAGATCACAACTCTTCCAAATGGTGCAAAAATTGCCTCTGAAACATCACCTGTACGCTTCTAGTTAACACTACAACTTTATGCTTTATGTTTAGTGTCCAAATGTAATCGTAATTGAATTCACTTGTTCAGAGCCCAATTGCTTCCATAGGATTGTATGTTGACTGTGGTTCAGTATATGAAACACCGTCTTCATTTGGGGCCACACATTTGCTAGAACGAATGGCATTCAAGACCACAAGAAATAGGAGCCAATTGAGATTGGTCCGTGAAGTAGAAGCCATAGGTGGGAGTGTTGCAGCATCAGGTACACGTGAACAGATGAGTTACACTTATGATGCTCTGAAAACATACGTGCCAGAGATGGTTGAAGTGCTTATTGACAGTGCTAAGAATCCTGTTTTTCTTGATTGGGAAGTTAGCGAACAGGTGTGCTCAAGTTTTATTCTTTAATTTCATACAAGTTTGATTGTAAATCAGACTTCAATTGTAGCTTAAGAAACTGAAGACAGAGCTAGGAGAACTCTCTAGCAATCCTCAGGGCTTGCTTTTGGAGGCTGTCCACTCAGCAGGATATTCAGGTGGCTTGGCAAATCCTTTAATTGCTCCGGAGTCTGCAATAGATCGATTAAATGGAACAATATTGGAGGAGTTTGTCGCTGTAAGACAGTGTATCCCTTAAGTTGCTCCAATTTCCCCCCTGCCAAAATGGAGATGATTGACTTGAGGGTCAATGGGATAATTGCAGGAGAACTATACTGCTCCTAGGATTGTACTTGCTGCCTCAGGTGTGGAACATGAGGAATTTGTATCAATTGCTGAACCACTTCTATCAGATCTTCCTAAAGTGCTTCGTCAAGAAGAGCCAAAATCTGTCTATATAGGAGGAGAATATAGATGCCAATCAGTTTCCCCGGTGAGTATTACATTCGGCCACTTCATTTGTTGAATTTCATCTTGCGTTCCAATGGTCTGTTCTTTTTCTTTCTTTAATTTTTTTTACTGGAAACAGAAAACACATATTGCACTTGCATTTGAGGTTCCAGGAGGTTGGCACAAAGAAAAGGAAGCAATGGCAGTGATAGTACTTCAGGTTGAAGATTAAATTCAACCTATACCTTTTTTTGTGTGCATGTGGTGGTGGGATCAATATGCTCTACTGTTGTATCTGCCTTGTGGTTATAGTTGATGATTTTGACCGCAATCACAATAATTTTTAATGCTCCAGATGCTTTTGGGAGGTGGTGGTTCATTCTCTGCTGGTGGACCTGGAAAGGGGATGCAATCTCGTTTATGTATGTGACCAAAATTCTATCTTGCATACTTATCTGTGTGTTGCTCTTCTGGGATTAAGGTTTAATGATTTTGGAGCATACCTTTCTTGGTAGCATGACCATTTGTGAAGCCATTATCTTTTAATTTTTTATTTTTTTGAGTTGTCTTATTTATTTTGAAAATTCTTTATTTTTTTATATGCAGATATCAATGTCTTAAGTCAGTTCCCACAGTTGGAATCATTCTCAGCTTTCAACAGTATATACAATCATACGGGCCTCTTTGGAATCCAAGCAACCAGTGTATGCTATTCTAGGCTTTATTTTCTTCTCGTGAATTTTGTCAACCCATTAGCATATTCTGTGGAAATTTTCAGCTAATATATGTTCATTTAGTTCCACATGTTACATTGAAAATAGCATTTTCAATTTTTATTCTTTATGCTCTACTAGCAATGAAGTTGACAATGGAGTTTTACCACCATTCATATTCTGGATAAGGATGTAAAAGACTCTAGATTTCTTAGTCCAATAGCACTGGTTGTCTTGCATATGATCTTAACCATATATGGTAATGCAAAACTTGAGATTTGCACTAGCTGATTATTGCAACGTCCCTATTTTAGTTGTAGTACATAATGCTGGTACTATGATGGGGAGTTGTGGAAAACTATCCTTGTACCCTAGGTCAAGTTATTTGAAAATTTATATAGATTTGCATTACTCAAATTAGATGAATTTGAAGTAAAATGTCTTACAATAGAATGGTAGAAAATGTATACCTCTGTATGTTATATGCTTAAAAATAAACAACGAACACAAGTTTCCATCTGTTCCTACGTTAGACATCTATGCACTTGTCTGGGTTGTTATCACAGAGATTTCCCCTTGTATCTACTCTCAGTTTCTACAAAGTTTCTTTTTATCTACTTTTAACTTGGGAGGTGTGTTTGTTAATCTTTTGTTAATGGTAAACTGCCAACTCTTTGCTATAGATGCATCCGTCAGTATATTTAATTATTTTTCTAACTGAATATCCATTTTGAAAAATCAACAATCTACATTGCAAAAAATTGCAAACAAAAGTCCAAATCTTCCATGTTCTTTCACTATATACATGACCAGCTACTGTTGTAACTCATCTTGATCAGGGGCCAGAGTTTGTTTCTAAAGCTGTTGATTTGGCAGCACGAGAGCTGCTTGCGGCTGCAACTCCTGGTCAAGGTTTTCTATTATCTTAAACTTAAACTCATGAACTGATTGTTCTACCATGCTTATTTGTCTAACGTGTTTGGTTTTCACTCTCTCAGTTGAGCAGGCACAGCTTGACCGAGCTAAGGAGTCAACCAAGTCGGCAATTCTGATGAATCTGGAATCTAAAGTACTGATCCTTAAAGTTCTCCATTTATTAGTTTCTGTATTTCATTTCAGTGGCAATACTTATTTATACACATGACAGAAACTGGCATCGGAAGATATTGGAAGACAGATTCTCACATATGGTGAAAGGTAGGTTCTTATACATTGAAATCAAATGGAAATGAATAGACAAAACACATGAATGACAGGAGAAAGAATTGGAAATCACTCACTGACTACAAGCTATGCACTAAATATCTGTCCGAATGCAGAATAAATTTGGAAGCTTTTGCCTTGATTATTCATGTGCTTCAATTTCAATAAAAATTCATACTGAAGCAAGTTATTTCCTTCCATATGATTAAATAGGACCAACACAAAGTTACTGGGTCAATCATTCAAGTGTATGCCTAGTAAAGGAATAAAAAAGACAACATATTCCCGTAGACAACATATACGGATGACCCATAGAGATTAGAGAGCACTTTTCCATTTGAAATGATGCTTTTTTATTAATTATTATTTCAAGGGCATGCTTATTTTGTAATAATTATTCTGTGGAACTGTGAATCATCATTTTTTTAAGGCTTCAAACAACCTAACCCAAATAATTGGAATTGGAATTGGAATTGGAATTGGAATTGAAATGCAATGGTAGCTAAAGCTTATTTTATAAAATAGGGTAAAGTTCTTTATGAGGTAAAGGAAGAATATTGAAAAAGCAATGGCCCCCACTTGAAAGTTCCGTTTGAGCTCTAAACCCGCTCTGGCAGACCTATAAGTTACGAGTTAGTGAAGATCTTATTAATTGCTTTCCATGGATGGATAAAATTCAAGGAAGCAAAAGGTGATTTCGCTCACCCCATGTTGTCCAGTATCGCCGGCCTCACAGCAAGATAAGGTAAATCAGGTACACAACAAGCCCCCAGGAAGGAGGGTATTCTGCAGCTGTCAGTTCCACTATTCAAATCCGTGCCCAAGAAAGCAATTCTGCCTCTTAGGAACTAACTGCGCTATGCCTTGGGGGCTGGTGAATAAAATTCAAGTAGTTTGATGTTGACTCTCTGTTTTGATGATGCTGGAGTAGCTTGAGCATAATTTGTACATGTTCTCTCAGAATTATTGATCAACTTTAGTTTTGATTTACTGTTGAACACTATTTATAGAGTCTAATCATTCTTCATGCAACTGATCAGCTTGGCCTTGGTGATGTTGCAGGAAACCAGTTGAGCATTTCCTAAAAGCCATAGACCAACTTGCTTTAAAAGATATTGCTTCTCTTGCTGAAAAGATTATTTCATCACCACTTACGCTGGCATCATGGGGAAATGGTAAATCACAAACTGTGAAAAAAAAAATTATGGTTCATTATTTTGTTTGATCTCAAATATTTTGATAATTCTATTTGCAGTCATCCATGTCCCCAGCTACGAGTCTGTTAACAGGAAATTCCACGCAAAATGAAGATTTTGAGGCCAACTTTGTATATTTTTTCCTCGTCATATCTTATGATTATTTGGTGTCGCTCAATAATTATCGGAGGTGCTGAAAGAAAACAAGTATGATTGTCGGCCTCAAATTTGATTTCAACAAATAACTTGAGCAATTGTAGTTGGAATGCTCTTTCTACATCCAATTTGGATGGGAAAAAAATTAAGTTTTTTGTGGCAATTGAATGTTGGATCCAGTTGATTGTCGGCCTCAAATTTGATTTCAACAAATAACTTGAGCAATTGTAGTTGGAGTGCTCTTTCTGCATGCAATTTGGATGGGAAAAAAATTAAAAGTTTGTGTGGCAATTCATTGTTGGATACAGTTGGCGAATCTAAATCTGTTACATGTAATATGCAATGGAACGAAACTGGTTGATGATTCTATTGTATATCGTCATTATAGGATGGAATGATAATTAGTACGTAGATATTATCATTGTATTAGCGTGTCTGTCTTTTTCATGTATTAACCACAATATATGGGTTAGTAGTCTCTTGATTTATTTCTTTCTTTCCGTGTTGGTTCTGAGACGGATTGACGGGGATGTTGGAGGTGAGTCAATCGTTTTTTGTCATCTATTGTATATGATCTCTGAAATTGATGACGTGGACTGTTGTTGAGTTGGTTGGAACATTAATCAAATTTCTATGATCAAGAGGGGAAAAAAGGATGAGTTATTTTCAATCTTGACTAGGTAGCGAAACCTCTGAATAAAAGGTTGGTTGTCCTCATCAATGGATGAGTTTGCGAATAGTAGAAGAGCGAAGGAGGGGATTAGAACGAAGATTGGATTGTTTTGATTTTCTATTCTGATACTCAAGCCAATCTTCGATGATGGAGAAATATGGAGATGAACAATGTCATAAATGAGTGTGTAGCAAATATAATCCCCCCCCCCCCCCCCTCCCTTTTTTTTTTGATCCGTGAGAGTGGTATTTTATAAGAAATACTTCTAATAGGATGTTATATATATAATAAAGAAATATCACGTCTAGATGTTAGAAATACACGAAATATCATGCCATCCATATCTTGTATTGTGGAGATTTTGTGGGGATCATGTCATGTCATATCATGCCTTGTACTACTGTAACACCCGTAAAATCCTCACAATTTTTACATGAACACTAATATGAATATTAGTACAATTCTTAATGGATTGTAGGTAGAATTCTAGTATAATTCTTAATGGGCTTTATGTGGGTTTTTAGAAAATAAATAAATAAAAAGGGAAAGAACCAAAAAAATAATAATTGCCAAGGTTTGAATCTTGGACCTTAGGTGGTAGCAAAGCCTTATGGTGCACGTGATAACTATTAGCCCCAATAGGGGTGTGCTGTTAAAGAGGAGAAGAAAATTGTGGTTAAGGGTAGGGAATGTGAAGAGACACCATGTGAAGAAGGTGAAGAGGCACTTGTGAAGAGATAAAAGACATTATAAATTGTCTCTTCTTCCTCTTTCTTCCACCCCCACCGAAACTCCATCTCCCTCTCCCATTCCAAAAATCTCATCTAGGGCCTCCCCCTAGAAAACTTCACAAGGGAGATCTCTTGAAGGCTTAAGACCCCTTATAAGGAGAGAAGAACAAAGAAGATCCTAAGAGCAAGGAGGTCTTCATCGCTCTCAATTTAAGAGTATATAAATGGGTGGTAACCAAGCAAAAGAGGTAAGTCTCCCCTCACCTGTAGTATAATTGCTTTGGGTGTTATATTGCTTAAATCTTAGAGTAGGCCCCTTGAATGTTTCAACGAAGCCCTAAAACTATGATTAGGATCAAGTTAAACCCCCAACTATGCTTGCTAATGATTTCCTATGATATGATATGTGTTATATGAAGGTTATATGATTTTTATGTCACATATGGTTGCTTGAAGGTTTCGGCCAAGTCCTAATTTTAGGGTTAGGAGGAGGCTAAAAACCAGGAGGCTAAAAACCCTAAGTATGCTTCCTATTGGCTTAAGAGATCAAGAACATATTCCATGATTCATCAAATGACATAATAATGTTGGCATACTTCTATGTTACTTTATGATTATGTTAGGCCTTATTCATGTATGTTTTATGTTATACTTCATGTATCATGATTATGTTTAGGCCATTTAGGGCATATATACCTATGATATGCATGACTTATGAATGATGGAATGCCTAAACGATGCTAAGAGCATTCTTTATGAAAAGAAAGGTAACATGATAAGCTATTTTACTTTTGTATGGGCTTGTACCGGACCCTAAAAAGGTCCTTGGGATGGACTCCTACGTTGCCCCTAGGCCGAAGGAGTCCTAGTGAGTAACGGCAAGGTCGACGGTCGACGACCCACAGAAAAATAAGGGGTCGCCGAATGGGCCGCCAAATGAGCCGGGTCGTTACAATAAAAAAATTATGAATGTGGTACAATGCCGGGCCCTTATGTTGAGAGTTATGTTCAAGTACTTATACATATATATTTTCAAAGAAACATCCCTCATGCATAAAGAAATTTATCTCACATTATGTGCCTACTTGAATTACCATACTTGAAGTTGAAGTACTCTTGTGATATGAATATTCTTTCCATATGTTGTTGTTTAACTTTCTCTATGTCCAATTTATGACGCATGATTTTTGTGAGTAGGAAAGGATCTTACTAAGCATATGTGCTTATAGTTTAGTGTTTTCCTTATACTGAAGAAAAGGGTAAGGGCATGCTAAACTAAAGGGAGCAGAAGGAGGACAAAGATGTGTGTGACAGTGGCATGGTGGAAGAGATCCTGTTACTTATGCTTGCTTATGAATCAAGAATTTGTCCATATCTTAAGTTTCCACATTGTTACACTTGTTGATATTAGATTATCATACTAATATGTCATACTATGTTTTATGTTTGTTCGTATAGTACAACATGCTATGCTATGTTTGTGTTCATACTTAAAATACGATATTTCTACAGTTAACATTTGTCATGGAATTCATGTTTAGAGCTTGCTTGTTTAAAGACTCAATATGAATTATGTAACATGCTCTAGGGTGTTAGAGTTTGATGCCTATGTAGTTCGATTCATACCTTTAAATTTCATGTGTAAACTCTAAAACCTATGTTAATGCTCCCATGTTTTAAGATGTGTTTACATGTTTTAAATTGTTCCATTGTGTTAAGGTATATATGTATGTATGTATGTTCGCGTAGCGCCGTTTTTCCCTTTCTATAAGGATAGGAGGGGCGGGCGTTACAGGTTGGTATCAGAGCAAAGTTTGTCCTTCCACTACACACACATCAAGTCTTCCTCCTGCCGCCTCCAAGTAAGAAACTCTATGCATACCTTACTTTCTTTTTATCATAAAGAATGCTTCTAGATTGAATATGCGTGAATGTAAGAAGGAATGACAATAATCTTATACTAGCCTTACTTGTCGTTTTATGAAGAAAAGCATGGCTAGAAGAGGTAGTAACAGCACCAGTGAGACCGTACCACCGCCTGACCTGATGCATCTAGTGACTGAACTCCAGCGTTAGGTTACTGAGCAACAACAGACCATTAACACCTTAATGAATCAGCAAGGGAACCTACCACTCCACCAGTGAACCAGACTGTGATACCGGTCACGCCTACAGTTACACCAGCACCACCGGTAGGCCTTGCCACTGTAGTATGACAAGAAGCTTATCTAATTAGTGGCAGAGGCTGAAGCCGGAGAATTTCTCAGGTGCTTGTGAACCGTGGGATGCCCAAGGCTGGTTCAAGATGGTGGAAAGTATAGTAGAGCTGCTAGACTGGCCTGAACATGAAAAAATTGTGCATCATTCTGCCTTTCTAGGGATGCCAGAATGTGATGGGAAAGGGTCAAGGCCAAAAGACAAGTGAACCAAATGAAACGGACGGACTTCGAATATGATGGAAATGGAGCTGATTCCACTTGACCTTATAGGGACGCCCATTCCATGACTTAGGCTTAAGTACTAAACGATCCAATAAATTGAATTTATTGGAGAGCCAAGAAAAAGAACCAAGAAATTCTTATCAGCTCTAAGAGCACAAAAGATGTTAGACAAGGGATGCACTGGGTATCTAGAACATGTGGTCAACACAAGTCAAGCAAAGGACCAGAAGCTAGAAGAGGTCAGAGTTGTATGCAACTACCCAGAGGTATTCCCCGATGAATTACCAGGGTTAGCCCTTGATAGGGAGATTGAATTTGAGATCGAACTGATTACGGGTACTAACCCGATCTCTAAAGCACCTTACCATAAGACGCTGGCTGAATTGAAAGAGCTTCAGGGACAGCTATAGGAGTTACTCGATAAGGGACTTATTCGCCCTAGTCACTCTCCATGGGAAGCTCCAGTAATGTTTGTAAAGAAGAAAGATGTGTCTATGCGAATGTGCATAGATTACCGAGCGCTAAATAATGTGATGATCAAGAATATGTACCCCCTCCTAAGGATAGATGACCTGCTCGACCAGTTGAAGGGAGCCACCGTCTTCTCTAAGATTGATCTGAGGTCTGGCTATCATCATGTAAAAGTGAAACAGGATGATATACCGAAGATGACTTTCCGAACAAGATACGGACATTATGAGTTCGTTGTTATGCCCTTCGGAGTGTCGAATGCTCCTGCTATGTTTATGGACCTGATGAATCGGGTGTTCTCGGCATGCCTCGACAAATTTGTGATCGTCTTCATCGACGATATCCTCATCTATTCGAGAAATCAAGAAGAGCATGCCGAACACTTTAAGGTAGTATTACAGATTCTTCGGGAAAAGCACTTGTATGCAAAGTTCTCCAAATGCGAATTCTGGCTCGATCAAGAATCCTTTTTGGGTCATGTTATCTCCAAGGATGGAGTGATGATAGACCCAATAAAGATTGAAGCTGTGAGTTACTGGAACATGCCAAAGAATGCCAGTGAAATTAGAAGTTTTCTCGAGCTAGTTAAGGACTATGACTGCGAGATCTTCTACCATCCTGGAAAAGCAAACAAAGTGGCCGATGCACTCAGCAGGAAGTCCTGTGCCACCTTGATGTCTTTATCAGTATTATCCCGACCACTAGAAAGAGAAATTATGAGCTACGGGGTTGAGATCATTTCCGTATAGCTTTCTACCATGACGATAGCACCGACACTGTTTGACGATATATTAGAAAAGAAAGAGGGTGATCCGAGCATACAGAGGATCAAGCAAGAGATCCTAGAAGGGAAGGATGATGGATTTCGTATCGCCGACAATGGGGTACTATACCTTAGGGATCATCTATGCATTCCCAACGATCTAGAACTACAAAAGAAGATATTAGAGGAAGCTCATGGAACCCCCTATTGAATGCACACGGGATCTACCAAGATGTATCAAGACCTGAAAGAGAAATTCTGGTGGTTCGGTATGAAAAAAGATGTGGCTCAGCATGTCAGTACCTGCCTGACCTGCCAAGAGTTAAAGCAAAACACCAGAGACCCGGAGGAGTTCTGCAGCCAATTCAGATTCCAGAATGGAAATGGGAAGATATCTCTATGGATTTCGTTTCAGGGTTGCCCAAGACTACGAACGGATATGATGTGATATGGGTAATCGTGGACAGATTGACGAAGTCTGCTCACTTCCTAGCAATCAAGATGACTTATTCGATTGAGCATCTAGCTTAACTTTATGCTAAGGAAATCATCAGATTACATGGAATCCCTAAGACCATCATTTCGGATAGGGATGATCGTTTTACTTCTCATTTTTGGGAATGTGTTCAGAAGTCTCTTGGCACTAAGCTACGATTCAGTATTGCCTTTCATCCTCAGACTGATGGGAAAATAGAACGAGTGAACTAAGTACTGGAGGATATGTTGCGAGCTTGTGCCCTGGATTTCAAAGGGAGCTGGTGCCGATATTTATGCTTAGCGAAAGTCGCTTACAATAATAGCTATCAAGCTACTATTGGATTGATGCCTTATGAATCTTTGTACGGGAGGAGATGTAGGTCTCCAATCTATTGGTATGAAAGTGGTGAAAAGGAAGAAATGGGACTCAAGATAGATTTCATCGACGACACCACCCGAGCTATACAAAACATCGGCCAAAGAATAGAAACCGCTCAGAGCCGGCAGAAGAACTATGCGGATATGCGACGTAGGCCCTTGGAATTCAATGTTGGGGATTCAGTATTTATGTGGGACCATACCAGATCCTGAAAAGAGTTGGCAAGGTAGCTTATGAGCTAGAGCTGCCCCAAGAGATGCTAGCCATTCACAACGTATTCCATGTTTCGATGCTCAAGAAATGTGTTCCCAACCTAGACCAAGTGATTGAGCCGCAGACAGTGCAAGTTCAAGAGGACCTCAGTTATGAAAGTCGACCTATCCAGATAATAGATCGAGAGGTCAAAAGGCTATGGAACAAGGAGGTGCCCTTAGTAAAGGTCCTATGGCGAAGTCAACAGTTTGAAGAGGCCACCTAGGAACGCGAGGACGATATGAAACAAAGTACCCAAAACTATTCTAAGTTCGATGACGAACTCTTTATAAGGTATGGGGGATTGTAACGCTAATAAAATCCTCTCAATTTTTACATGAACACTAATATGAATATTAGTACAATTCTTAATGGAATGTAGGAATTCTAGTATAATTCTTAATGGGCTTTATGTGGATTTTTAGAAAATAAATAAATAAATAAAAGGGGAATGAACCAAAAAAGTAGTAATTGCCAAGGTTTGAACCTTGGACCATAGGTGGTTGCAAAGCCTTATGGTGCATGTGATAACCAGTAGCCCCAGCAAGGGTATGCTGTTAGAGAAGAGGAGAAAATTGTGGTTAAGGGTAGGGGATGTGAAGAGACACCATGTGAAGAAGGTGAAGAGACACTTGTGAAGAGACAAAAGCCATTATAAATTGTCTCTTCTTCCTCCTTCTTCCACCCCCACCGAAACTCCATCTCCCTCTCCCATTTCTAAAAATCTCATCTAGGGTCTCTCCCCTAGAAAGCTTCACAAGGGAGATCTTTTGAAGACTTAAGACCCCTTATAAGACGAGAAGAACAAAGGAGATCCTAAGAGCAAGGAGGTCTTCATCGCTCTCAATTTAAGGGTATATAGATTGGTGGTAACCAAGCAAAAGAGGTAAGTCTCCTCTCACCTGTAGTATAATTGCTTTGGGTGTTATGTTGCTTAAATCATAGAGTACGCCCCTTGAAGGTTTCGGCGAAGCCCTAAAACTATGATTAGGATCAAGTTAAACCCCCAACTATGCTTGCTAATAATTTCCTATGATATGATATGTGTTATATGAAAGTTATATGATTTTTATGTTACATATGGTTGCTTGAAGGTTTCGGCCAAGTCCTAGTTTTAGGCTTAGGAGGAGGCTAAAAACCAGGAGGCTAAAAACCCTAAGTATGCTTCCTATTGGCTTAAGAGATCAAGAACATATTCCATGATTCATTAAATGACATAATAATGTTGACATGCTTCTATGTTACTTTATGATTATGTTAGGTTTTATTCATGTATGCTTTATGATATGCTTCATGTATTATGATTATGTTTAGGCCATTTAGGGCATATATACCTATGATATGCATGACTTATGAATGATGGAATGCCTAAACGATGCAAAGAGCATTCTTTATGAAAAAAAATGTAACATGATAAGCTATTTTACTTTTGTATGGGCTTGTACCGGATCCTAAAAAGGTCCTTGGGATGGGCTCCTACGTTGCCCCTAGGCCGAAGGAGTCCTAGTGAGTAACGGCACGGTCGATGGTCGACGGTCGACGGTCGACGACCCACAGAAAAATAAGGGGTCGCCGAATGGGCCGCCAAATGGGTCGGGTCGTTACAATAAAATAAATTATGAATGTGGTACAATGCCGGGCCCTTATGTTGAGAGTTATGTTCAAGTACTTATACATATATGTTTTCAAAGAATCATCCCTCATGCATAAAGACATTTATCTCACATTATGTACCTACTTGAATTACCATATTTGATGTTGAAGTACTCTTGTGATATGAATATTCTTTCCATATGTTGTTGTTTAACTTTCTCTATGTCCAATTTATGACGCATGATTTTTGTGAGTAGGAAAGGATCTTACTAAGCCTATGTGCTTATAGTTTAGTGTTTTCCTTATACTGCAGAAAAGGATAAGGGCATGCTAAACTAAAGGGAGCAGAAGGAGGGCAAAGATGTGTGTGACAGTGGCATTGTGGAAGAGATCCTGTTACTTATGTTTGCTTATGAATTAAGAATTTGTTCATGTCTTAAGTTTCCGCATTGTTACACTTGTTGATGTTAGATTATCATACTAATATGTCATACTATGTTTTATGTTGATTCGTATAGTACAACATACTATGCTATGTTTGTGTTCATTCCTAAAATATGATATTTCAACAATTAGCACTTGTCATGGAATTCATGCATGTTTAGAGCTTGCTTGTTTAAAGACTCAATATGAATTATGTAACATGCTCTAGGGTGTTAGAGTTTGATGCTTATGTAGTTCGATTCATATATTTAAATTCCATGTGTAAACTCTAAAATCTATGTTAATGCTCGCATGTTTTAAGATGTGTTTACATGTTTTAAATTGTTCAATTGTGTTAAGGTATATATATATGTATGTATATTCGCGTAGCGCCGCCTTTCTCTTTTTTATAAGGATAGGAGGGGCGGGCGTTACAACTACGGAGATTTTGTGAGGATCATGTCATATCATATCATGCCTTGTACTATGGAGATTTTGTGAGGATCACGCCATATTATATCATATTGCTTCACATGTAGATTTTGTGAGGATCATGCCATATTATATCATATTGCTTCATATGTCCCATCAGTCCCCGTGTTCGCGTCTAGATATTTGAGCATGAGAGCGATGTCAGGTCGGAGTGGGGTGAAACAGAGCTTCCAATCGACAAAGTAGTTCTGATAGGAGTTGTATACTCAGTCGAGGAGCTGAGCTCCTGGTTAGGACCAACAAAAGACTGTCGAATCAGCCTTTAATAGAAATCTTGCCAGTCGGCTCAGATCGACTATTCGGGTCGACCCTTACTAGGAATCCTATTGGTCAGCTCAGATCGGATCCGTTTGGTCGACTCATACTGGGAATCCTGTTGGAACTCGGATGGCTAGAGAGGGGGGGTGAATCTAGTCGGACACAAAACTTTTGAGCTTTTCAAATCTATTCTGCACTTCAGAGTTAGGCAGCGGAAACAAATGCAGAAGCAGAAAACTAAAAACAACAACTCAAAGCAAAGGAAAGCAAACCGATGCTAACACCTCGATATACAAGGTTCGGGGATAACTTGCCCCTACTCCTTGGCGTGCCCGTAAGGTGGGCGATCCCTTGATCGTCGGCAGATTAAGCCCCGGTGAACACCGGATAAGATAGAGCCTCTTTCTCGGCGGAGAAACCTCTCCACAGATCTCACGGATGATGGAACTTGAGTACAGGAGATCACACAAGAAGGAACACTCACAAAACTCTCACAGGAATGCAACAAGATTGCTCAAGCACAAAGCAACAGAGAGCACGAACACAGCCCAGCCAAACTTCCCAAGTTTCTGTCTTGTTCACATCCGCTCCTCTGCATCCAGCTTTGTCTCTTAAGCTCCTGCTCAACGTCGCCAGCTCCATCAGTACCACTGACTCACACCCTGACCCACTGACCTCTCTGAGCAGTCAGTCCACTGGACACTCCTCCAGCTGAGCCTCCGTCAGTTGCCAGCCACGCCTTCGTCAGTTGCCAGTTGCGCCAGACGCCGTTGAGACCTGAAAACACAATAGATCCAAACCTGCTCCAAGGAAAGCCTCCCATTGACCCTCCTTCAGTGTTTGAATCACCTGCTATCACCTGCACACTCCAACAGAGGTTTAGCAATGCATATCAAAAAGAAATCAGCAAGTAGCAGAGAATCGGCAGTGAAAACAAACTTCTGACAGCGTATTTGAATTAAAGTTCTGCTCCTGATCGGTCCCCAGACCGATCAGGGAGGAGCATGATCGGTCACCAGACCGATCCAGTAGTCTTCTGCATACTTTTGATTGGTCCCCAGACCTATTCAGCAATCTGCTGCACACTCCAGATCGGTCCCCAGACCAATCAGGCCACTCCCAGACCAATCAGGCTCCATCCTGATCGGTCCAGGTCTGATTAAATCCTAAGTCTTTGATCGGTCACCAGACCATTCAGAACCTGATCAGTAGGGGAACTCAACTCACTGAGTGCTCCCTGATCGGTCACCGGACCGATCAGGAGCCGTTCAGTGAGTGAAACACATACTCCCTGATCGGTCACCAGACTGATCAGTCATCGCTGGATCGGTCATCAAACTGATCCACGAAGGAGCACCGTGCCAACTCCCTGATCGATTACCAAACCGATCCTGGGACTCAAACCTAGCCCTCCAAGCTAGGGTTTCATCCACCTTAGCCCTCCAAGCTAAGGATTTTTCACCTAATCCTCCAAGTTGGGAATTTGCACCTAACCCTCCAAGTTAGGACTTTTCACCTAGCCCTCCAAGCTAGGACTTTTCACCCAACTCTTTCGGATTAGGACTTTCCAGACCTAGCCCTCCAAGCTAGGACCTGACATCCAAGCCAGGACTTTTTCACCTAATTCTCCAAGATGGGAATTTGCACCTAACCCTCCAAATTAGGACTTTTCACCTAGCCCTCCAAGCTAGGACTTTTCACCCACCTCTTCCGAATTAGGACTTTTCCAAACCTAGCCCTCCAAGCTAGGACCTGACCCTCCAAGCCAGGACTTTTTTCACCTAACCCTCCAAGATGGGAATTTTCACCTAACCCTCCAAGTTAGGACTTTTCACCTAGCCCTCCAAGCTAGGACTTTTCACCCACCTCTTCCGAATTAGGACTTTTCCAACACCTGGCTTCACTCACCAGGACCCGGCTTCACTCACTAGGATTTCCACCTAGCTTCACAAGCTAGGACCTGACTTCACTCACCAGGGTTTCATGCCCAGTCCCCGACCAGGACTTTAACCCAAATTCGCTCAACCAAACTTAAATCATTATCAAACACCAAAACAACAACTGGGCCAGACTGCATCAACAAATCCTACCGGTCGGATCGGATCGGCTCTGTCAGGTCGATCCTTACTTGGAATCCTGTCGGTTGGCTCATATCAACTTTGTCAGGTCGACCTTAACCGGTCGGCTCAACCGAGAAGAGGGTCCCATCGAGCTCTTTTGACTTTAACACAACCTAACATCCCGATTGACCTTCTTTATACCTGTGGCAATTTCTAATACCTCATATCAATACTTCTGAGGTTCAGGCTTCCTCGATTGGGTTATAGTGTTCAAGTTAAAAAAAATTAAAACAAGCTCACGAGGTATAATAAATATATTTAGGGTTTATATTTAAGGATATATTGATTTTTTTAAAAAAAATTGAATCCAGATGCCTGGATAGAATCTAGATGGCCCGATGGAGGTGCCACACACAACCACTTCGCGTGCATGACTATGCGAGGCGCAGGGTAACACCATTCCATTTTAGAAATGATAAAATACAGACTTCACTGGGTGAACCCATAATTTTAGGTGGTCAGTAATTTTTTTTTGTGCTTTTTTAGTGTATATTATATTATATATATTTAGGATTTGAGTTTAAGGGTTTGGTTACAGTAGATTTAAGCCAATAAGATTTTTTTTTAGAGTTTAAACTTTCCTCTTAGGTTATAGTGTTCAAGATAAAAAATGTTAGATGTTCATGGGGTGTATTATATGTATTTAGGATCTAAAATTTTAAATTTAAGGGTTGAGTTATAGTGAATTTAAACTAATAAAATATTTCCATTAGGGTTTAAACTTCCTTATTGGATTAAAATGTTTAAGATAAAAAAAAAAGATGTTCACATAATATAATGTTCATCTTTATGAAATTTTGATTTTAAAAAAATCACTATATCTAGGCTCCTAGATTCATTCTAGGTGTCCTAAACATAAGGTCTAGATGTGTACATTCAGTGAAATCTAATATATATATATATATATATATATATATATATATATATAGAGAGAGAGAGAGAGAGAGAGAGAGAGAGAGGAGTTTTGTCGGATTAAGTTTTGGGAGCAAAATTTATATAGATTTTTAAAATATTCATCTCTATTGAAATTTAAATTTTAATTAATTAATTTTTTTAGTATTTTATTACTATGTCACACACACCGATTAGAGTATACTATTAAGTCTAGACAAATTTCAAAATAAAAAATTACATTAGGTATTCACGAGTGGTATAACATTCCCTACACTCTTCTTGATAGCTAAGAGGACTGTCAACAATAAAAGCATAAATAACTTCCTTTCCCTCCTCTTCTTGTATATAAATATCTAAATGAACTTCATCTCCTGCCTTACTGCTAATCGATCCATATCAGCCTATCATGAAAATAAGGCAACGAATAGTATTTAATTAGAAGCATATCAAGGTGGATAAAGTAATAAAAACAAAAATCAGCGTGGTGGATCCACTAATTTAATTAGAAGCATGAAAATAGAGGTAGCGATAAATTAGTGTGGTGGACAAAGCAATAAAAACAAAATTTATGAAAAACAATACAATGAAAAAATTCAAATGTTCCTATTTCAAACAATATAATGAGAAATTTAAGATTTGCAAAATGAAATTAGCAGGACCAATATAATTGAAGATTTGCAAAATGAAATTAGCAGGAAAAAAAGAAGAAAAGGATCAACTTGATTCCGAAGTTCTTGTCTTGAAAGAAAAGATGGAAATGTTACAAGCTCAAGTTGAAAAGAATGAACCTACAAGTTAAGCTCGCCAGGTTTGAATGTCCAGTGTTCCTGATATGCATCTAGTTAATTGCTAACAAGATTATGGTTGATGAAACAACCAACCTCACTCACAAATAGCAAAAGCAAGAACGGTGTATGCTAAAGAAAGAAATTATATTTGAATTAAAATATAATTCACAGACAACAAGATACAAGATTATGGTTGATGAAACAACCAACCTACAAGTTTTTCAGAAAGCATTTATATCCCGAGATGGCTAGATGAAGAACACGAAAACTTGGAAGTGTGAAGAACATGAAAATATTATCTCGAGATGGAAAGAACACGAAAATAAATACCTGTGAAGAATGCTAGGGTTCTTCGTGTGCTTTCCGCTGTGAATCGCCCTTCGAATCGCCGCGAGGGTTTCCGCTGTGAAGAAAGCTTCGAATCGCCCTTCGATCGCCGGTGAAGAAGGCTTCCAAGCTCCCTTCGAATCGTCGCTAGGGTTTCCGCGGTGAAGAAGGTGAATCGCATGGTGAATCGCCGCGGCTGTCGCCCTTCGAGTCGCTTGGAGTCGCGCTAGGGTTTCCCTGTTGCGCCGCTGTCGCGTGGAGTTGGCGTGAGTCGGCCGAAATCTGTTTTATTAGGGGTATCTTGTAATTAGATTGATGGTTAAGGATATTTATGTCATAAATAAGAATTGATGAAGGATAATTTTGGTAAAAAATTACCTTAACCCCGGAATGGAGAAAAACCAAGCTTTTCCTTGGTTTTCTGATTCCGGGATACATTACCATTTTTACTGATGTGGCAGGTATATTTGATTACTGGGAGTTCTTCATTACCTAAACCAAACAAGGTTATCAACGATAACCTTGGACAGATAATCAAGGTTATCACTGATCACCCTGAACCAAACGCACCCTTAGGGTTATATCTTTAGGATTTAGGGGTTAGAACATAGTATCAAGTCAAGAAAAATTTTCAAAATAAAAAATTATATTAGCTATTCACGGAGTGTGCGTGATAAGGTGAGTGACATATCATTCCTCATATACACTTTTGTAATGCGACGCGGTGTGCAACATTTTTTTTTTTGTTTTTTTTAAGCTTTGGGGCTAGCTATTTAGGGTTTTGCCTTTGTGGTTTAGTAGTGCATCGTATTAAGTCTAGAAAAATTTTTAAAATAAAAAATTACATTAAGTGCTCACGAGGTGTGCGGAATAAAATGAGCGGCATAACATTCCTCATATACTCCTTTCCTATGTTGCACATAGTGTAGTGCGCGCTTGTGTCGAACTGTGTTGTTCCAGAAGGAATTGACGCGGATGATTAGTCGCCAGAGTCCAGCCCACGAGGATGATGACGAAAGGGAAAGAGCTCTCACCCTGCGAGATTAACACGAGCGTTAATGGGAACACGCCGGAGATTTTCCGACGGAGCTCACTCCGACGCTCAAGTCAACACTCGAGTATATGGAAGAAAAGAACTAAGGAGAAGTATGAGTAAGATTAGCGTATCCCCCTTACCTGGGAGGTTGGAATACCTTATATACCTGAGACGGCGGTCACACGTGTCCCTACGCTCTTCTCCACGTCCCCTCAGTTGTCGGTTACTGGATAACCCTTGTAACGACCCTTGCAATAATTAAATCCAGGTCGTTGTGATAATTAAGACTTTAATAGCCGTATATTATGGGTCATGATTATCCAATAATTATCGGTGATAATTATCCGCAGATCCACTAAAAGGGGACGGTTACTTGAGGTTGGGCCATCGGATAGGATGATCCTAGGGCTTTGCTCCCCCGAGGTGATCTCAGAGTCCTTTGACCCAGGAGGGTCCCGGGCGTCTGTCTTCCTAGAGTGATCTCAAGAGTAGGCCTGCCCGAGGTGGTCTCGGGTGTCTACCTTCCCGAGGAGGTCTCGAGAGTCCAAGAAAGTCGTTCAGATTCGGTGGATCATGACTGTAGCTTCTTCATATCCACGTGTCAACCATGGGATGCTCAACCCCATCACAAGTCCCTCTCTTCAAGTCTAATCGAAGAAAGTGTAGCTGACTGATTAGACTAGTGGTGTAACGAAGAAGCTATGCCGTGGTGGGCCCATACATCCATTACTACTTCATTGGCAGCTCGTCGGATCCGAGGAATCGAAACATTCATCTCAGGGTCTGAGACAATCCCTTTGAATTAGTCTTCCAAAAAGGCTTCTGCGAACTTCGAGACACAACAATGATAGTCGTCCATCACCTATAACAGCACATAGGGCCACTTAATGGCGACAAAACCCCTTCGCAAATGCACCTTTGCCATGTGCCCTAACTTCTCTCTTCGTGATCTCCTTCTGATATGCGTGGCGGGCTCACATCAAACGGCTACCTAGATAGTGGTGATGCCTTGATATGGTTGACCCTCGTCGTCCACATGCCATGCCCCCATTGTACACACGCAGGCGGCTTCCTCCCTATAAAAAGGGGAAGCGAAGATGTTCACCCACCTTTCGACACCGAGGCAGAATATATTGCTATGGGAGAGAGCGTATCACAATTGTTGTGGATGATTCACACTTTAGAAGACTATAGATTGAGTTACAAAGGTGTACAAGTGTTGTGTGACAATATTAGCACAATCAACCTAACCAAGAATCCAGTCCATCATTCTAGGACCAAACATATTGAAGTGCGTCACCACTTCATTAGGGATTATGTTGCTAGGGGAGATATTGTACTCTCACATGTAGAGTCCAAGTCAAACCTCGCTGACATTTTCACTAAACCACTCCTCGAAAATGAATTTAGTTTCATAAGAAGGGAGTTGGGAATGTGTTGCGCTTCATAGTTTTCAAAATGCATTCAAAACCCTTCATGATTATTTCGAAATTGTTGGGAAACATTTGGGTAACTTTGGGAACATCTCACACAAACTATAAGGTTTACCAAAACGCTTTTGTTTGCTAGATATGGGGTGAGATGCTAGGATCAACTCAATTTCTCAAAATGTCAATGCATCCCTTGAGAAATTAAGTTGACGAGATAAAAATCACTTCGGTGACCAAGTATGGGGAAAACCAATGCATAACATATGTGTATTTGGCTCCATGATCATACTTGGACATTCCAATCAAGGAAACTTGATTGGAAACCTGAATTTGGCATGATCTTGGTAGAATTTGATTGGATGATTGTTGATTGAGTTTGACTCCACTTGGATGGAGCAAAGTGTTTGTTCAAACCAGAAGGACCTTTGATCCTTGTTTAGGGATCAATTTTAGTCAAGGGATCACTTCCAAGTTTGATATCTTTCATCAGATCCTTTCAGAAATCATGTAAATGTCTGAAACTGAAAGTTTCAGATCGTATCAGGCAATATCAGGAGTAGGGCTGATCGGTCCCCGGACCGATCTGGCTCCCTCCTGCGTTGATCGGTCCATAGACCGATCAGAGGGGCAACAGTGACTTTACGAGGTTCTGACCAACCATTCTGTACTTGCATGGATCGGTCCCCGGACTGATCTGGCAACCTGTCGTGATCGGTCCACAGACCGATCAAGGGGGGCTTCCCGAATATCATCCGACCCTACTGTTCGCCTCCTGATCGATCAGCCGATTGATCAGGAGCCTTCCTGATCGGCCACCCGACTGATCAGGACCAGGCCAGTCCGATCAGGCAGAAGCCTGATCGGTCTGGGAACTCTTAGATCGAACGGTGATCCGTTCAATCGCATTAATGTATGGTTGGTGGACCGATCCACCAACCGATTAACTCCTCCAAAACTTCTCATTATCAAACCCTAGCGCCGAAAACTCTCCCTTACGCATCATTCTGCTGTGCGTGAGTCCTCTTCCTGCATCTCCCTCTCCTTTGTGTGCGAGTTCCTGCGAAGATCCCTATGAGCTCTTCTTTGTTCTCGACAAGTTCTCTACTTGCTCAAGGTGTCTGCGCTTTTGTCTTGCGCCGAGAGCTTCTTCTTGTGCGAGCTCTCCTTCCAGCCTTCAAGATCCTCTCAGATCTCCATCAATGGCACCAAAGTGAGTTTTTGACTTAGTTTTCCTTGCAGATCAGTTCATAGTGTATGTATTTACGCTAATCATGGTCTTTCTTTTTGTGCTCTTATGTTGTGCCGTGACCTCATGTTTTGGCCGTGACCCACCTTTGCCATGTCCTACCTTTGATCAATTCTACCTTATGCTTACATGATTATTGTTCCCGTGATCAAATCTTGGGTCTTTGATTAACCTATGTTCATGTGATCAATTCCACCTCATGTACATTTGATTATTCTATACTATGATCAACTCTCGTATTGATTTTGTGATCCTTTAATCTTGTGTCATGATTCCCTTTCTGTGATCAAATTGTTGCAATGATCAACTCTATCCATCTTTAGAAAATCATCTAAGGGACATGAACAAATAGAGGGGAGCTCGAGGGGTAAAACCCCTTCCTCATTAGCACCCTCCCGAAGGCCACAACCTTCCTCCAGTTCCCGCTTTCCGAATGCTGCCTGCGAGCAGGCTTTTCAGTCCAGGACTTTTAAATTGATACCCTGACGATCAATTGATGTCCCCTTTCTAACTGAGCACTGTCCCTCGATCATGGAGATAGTTACCTTTTATAACCTTGGCTTTCTCCTCTCTCTGGAGAGGACTATCAATTACGACCTGATCTCCGAGTTTTACAACAATCTTCAGCAGGGACCTCAGGGGGGATTCGAGTTCACTACTCGAGTCGCCAAGAGGAACCTTGATTTCTCTTACGAGATTCTAGCAGAGTATCTGGGTGGTCGACGATCACCTAACCTGTATTCGATCTATCCCGAGCTTCCTGATCCTCTATTGACCCCTTTTTCGGATGTTACCCCTGATGGCATCTATCAACATTTCTTTGGCCATCCCCGCCCAGCCGGGCTTGATGAGTTGGGTCCCGATTTTCCGACGTTTGCAGCTCTACGACTTGCTCCTGTTGACTACATCCTTTTCAAGATAATCACAAATTGCATCTTGCCTATCACTTCAATGCCTTTGACCGAGATCCATCCCTATCATTGCCTTATGCTCTACGGCATGCACCGCTGAATGGATTTTGATATCATGGAAAGTATTTTTCAGTCCATTCTATCTTATAGAGAGCCGAGTCGCCGCACAGTCTACATGCCATTTGGTCATGTCATCACCGATTGGCTTATGTCAGTAGGTGTTGATGTCACCAAAGGCAGGACAGTGCCTATGGTCCGACAGGATTGTCGGCTTGGTCGGCGGGCATTCGCCAAGTCTGGCATCATTATTCCAGGGCACGATCGGGCCTTGGTTTGGAAGGATGGGAGAGGTCTCGGTGAGCTACCTGGGGGAGGACCACATTTTCAGGCACCAGCCAATGCTGCTGCTCCTCAGGAGGCTCCTGCTGCGGATGCTGCTGATTACGACTACGAGCCCGAGCTGGATCTACGATGGCAGATTTCAGAGCTCGATCAGACCATGCAGCATGTTTTCCATGTTTCAGAGCTCCATCGCGAGGAGATCCGCTCGGAGATCCGATCATTCGACCGCCGACATACCTTAGTAGAGTCGACTGTATCCGATGTTGGCACGCTGCAGCAGACCTGGTACGGTGAGTGGCGCCGACATACGTTTCCTGGGGATGCGCCTTCCGGTAGTGCTGCACCTGGGTCCTTTGCTGCTGATGATGATACGCTGGACGATCCGATGCAGGCTGACCCCCCCCCCCCCCCCCCCCCCCCCCCCCCCCCCGCTGATGGCTGATATACTCTATGTCTGCTTGACATTTGCCTTTCTGATTGTATGACTTTCGGGCTGTATGCCCTGTGCCTTGACTTTCATGGCCTCGTGCCACACTTGCTTTGACTTCGATGCATTGGTATGCATCCGCTTAGTTTTTGGTTTTGCTGCACTTGATTATGACTACATTTTCCTAAATGATGCATCTGATATTTATGCATGTATTTTATATTTGCCTTATCATGTTTAGGATGTTGGATTATATGTGTTCACATGATTACTATCTGCTTGTATGCCTCATTCTATATTGCTATGTTCATGCTTATGATGCCATGCTCATATGATACATATGCTTGTTTTACCATGCCCTATTTTTGCCATATGTGTTCATATGTGATTCAAAAATCAATCATATCTTTGTTGATTTGGGATACCCCTAGGGTTGAGGGGGAGTATGGTTAAACTTAACAACCCCTCTAGACCCTTTTCGGTGTTCGACAAAGGGGGAGAGTGTGGTTGGTTAAGTTTAGGATGATTATATTGTAGGGGGAGGATCCTGATTCCCCTATGATTCTAAATTTGAGAAAATTGATTGAGAATCCCTAAACTTAAAATCGGGTTGTCAAACAACAAAAAGGGGGAGATTGTTGATGCAGTCTGACCCTGATTGTTGTTTTAATGTTGACACCGATTTTAGTTTAGGTTGATGATTATGATTATGGTTAAGTCCTGATCGGGGATTAGGCATGTTATGGAAAATCCTAGATTGGAGGGCTAGGTGTTGGAAAATCCTAACCTAGAAGGTTAGGTATGGAAAATCCTAGCTTGGAGGGCTAGGTGTTGAAAAGTCCTAATTCGGAAGGGTTGGGTGAAAATTCCTAGCTTGGAGGGCTAGGTGAAAAGTCCTAACTTGGAGGGTTAGGTGAAAAGTCCCAACTGGAGGGTTAGGTGAAAAATCCTGGCTTGGAGGGTCAGGTCCTAGCTTGGAGGGCTAGGTTGGATGAAACCCTAGCTTGGAGGGCTAGGTTGGAGCCCCTGGATCGGTCTGGTGACCGATCAGGGAGTATGCGTTTCACCCACTTCTTGGCTCCTGATCGGTCTGGTGAACGATCAGGGAGCACACAGTGAGGTTGAGTTCCCCTGCTGATCTGCTCCTGATCGGTCTGGTGACCGATCTGGATCATTGTGCAGATCATTCTGGAGAACGATCCAGGGTCACAAGTTTCTCACTATGATCGATCGGAATGGATCCTGATCGGTCTGGTCATGACCTGATCGGTCTGGTGACCGATCAGGAGGCTCCCTGATCGGTCCGGTGACCGGTCAGGAGGTTTGGACTGTGAAACTTAGAAATCGCCCGGCAAAGGGGTGGATCGGTCTGGTGATCAATCCACAACCTGGGATCGATCTGGTGATTGGTCCAGGAATGTCCCAAAGAAATCGCAATTTCTAATTGAGCGTTGGAGACCGATCAGGACGGAGATGTTGGGTCCGGGTGCATGTCGACAAGGATACGGGTTCGTAAAATTTTAAATTTTTACGTGCAGCGGAAGAATTAGCATAAAATAATTTCCTAAATTATTTTAACCACGTATCTAGCATGCAACCTTATGATGTGTTGACATAATCATAAATTAAAACTTTGTGGAAAAGTAAACTAATTTACTTTGTACCTCGCGTAACTCGAAGTAAGGGACGAGATCCAACCGTAGCGTCCCTTGGAAGCTCCGCCTCTATTCGCGTCCACGCCGAGTTCTCTTCGGGATGACTTCGCAAAGTCACGAGTTTTGTGCCGACGAGAACTACTAGATTCTCGGAAGGCACAACTAGAAGAACAAGAGAAAAGATAGGAAACTAACCACCGAGTAACGGAATCTAAATTCCGGGAAGGAAGGAGTTGTGATCCGCTTCTTCTTCTTCTTGGTTGGCTTCTCCTTGGTGATGGTGACTCATGGCAACCTCAAGGGAGGATGAGGGTACTAGCTTGGAAGAGGGGCGCTGGCCCTAGCTTGGACAAGGGGCGCCGGCCCTAGCTTGGGAAGGAGAAGGAGAGAAAGAGAATAAGAGAGAGAGAGAGAGAATTAATCTTTTGATTACTCTATTGATTGGAATTTAAGGCTAGCCTTGGTTCCTTTATATAGTAGCATCTCCCTTGCCAAGTCTCTCTTTAACGGAATTAACGGAATAATTTTTCATAAGAAATTTATCTTATAAATTATTCCGTTATGCCTAGTTTTATTATAACTAACTTTATAATAAAACAAATACATCTCTCCTTTTAATTATGGAATAAATTTTATAAGAAATTTATAAATTTTTCTTATTATGGAAAAATCAATTCATAATTGATTTTATAAAATTAAAATAGATCATTCCATGGATCATTTTAATTTTCATAAAAAGAATAAATTTCTATAAATTTCTTTATATAAATTTCTTTATACAAATTTATTTATCCATAATTTATAAAACAAATCGCGCTAGATTTATTTTATTAATTAAACCAAATAAATTGGTTTTATCTCCTTTTTATGGCCGGCCAAACCAAAAAGGGTTGGCACCCTCTTTGGCCGGCCAAACCGAGCCGAACCAACGCGAATTAAACTCATTTAATTCGCCCAAAAAGCCTTCAAAAGACTTAGCCATTTTAAGCTTCCTTTGCGCCTCTGATTAACTCAGATTCGACTTATTTCTCTTGATCAGAAAATCTAATTTTCAACTTGTTTTAAATCCCTCGGATTACTCATAGTGCGTGTGACTAAATAGGCTTTCGATTTATGTTGGCCGTCTATAATCAACTAATTATAGAACGATCATGAGTGGCACCTAGTAGTACATCATGACCCCCAATTAATCGAAAGATCAACGGTTTGACCTCAGAAGTAATTCTGAAACCCTTCAGCTGCTCTAATGAATCGTGCCCCATTCCCTTCACCATCTTATACCTACTTGGTTTAGGACATGGTCTGTTTGTGTCAGTCCCCACTAGACTGACTACGTCACACCTAGCCCAAGTAATGTCTTTCTCATCCTTTGGATTTCTAATTACTCTCATGTATTTAAGAGACTCTCACTCTAAACATGATATGCTCTGGCCAGAGGCTTTGAGTAACAATCCGACGATAGGCCTGGGTATACATCTCCTCGCAAGGAGTGGTGAATCCTTTGTAGGTTGTTCAAACATCTTCGGACACTTCGGCTTATACCCAATCATCCTGGGTCCACACCTCCTTGGAGATGCTTGCTTAAGATGTTAAAGTATAAGTCTCCATGACCAAGGTGACTTGAACACCGCAAGTCAAAGGAACATCGCACTTAAGCTGCAGTAAGAACCTCATTGACATATCTATATAGATAACCATATGAAGTCTTACAGCTAGTCACTCCAATGAACTAGTTCCCTTAACTAGCATCCATGTTTATCTCCGGACATCCCAATGTCACCAGCCAGTGAGAATCAGCTGATTAGAGAATAACCCATGCTAGTCTCCACAGAAATGATAGTGTCCGTATTTATCAATTCATCGACTAGGGATATTTTCAATACTTCACATTTGCACATTTAGAGATAATTACTAGTTGTGATCCCATCACAAATTCTCTTATGCTGTGAGTTGTATTGCGGACATTCAGTAGATGAGTTTAAGATCCCAATCAAATACACAAGAATGTATACTCAAATAGTGAATTTTCATTTATTAAAATAAATATTTTACAATCATAAGGCGATTGCCTTAGGACACTTCTCTCATATCACTAACAAACTCCCACTTGGCCTAATGCCAATCGCTACGGTATCCAATACCACAGGCTCTAACATGGCCCTCAAACTTGCTCTGAGGTAAGGCCTTAGTTAAAGGATCCGCTAAATTCCTTTCAGTGGGAATTTTCTCAATTTGTATATCATTCCTACTTATAATCTCTCTGATCAGATGATAGCGGCGAAGCACGTGTTTGGATCGTTGATGAGACCTTGGTTCCTTTGCTTGTGCAATAGCTCCATTGTTGTCGCAGTAAACCGGCACTGCTTCTTGATCCAGACTGCTTCCTTTGCTGCTTCCGTAGCTGCGATGTATTCCGCTTCCTTTGTAGAATCCGCTACGGTGTCTTGTTTGGAACTTTTCCAACTTACTGCGCCTCCATTCAAAGTGAATACGTATCCATACTGCGATTTGGAGTCATCCTTATCTGTCTGGAAACTGGCATCTGTATACCCACGTATTACCAAATCTCCTTCTCCATATATTAGGAACACATCCTTAGTTCTTCTTAAGTACTTAAGGATTGTCTTAACAGCCGCCCAATGATCCATTCCTGGATCCGACTGGTATCTGCTTGTGACACTCAAAGCATACGATACATCGGGCCTAGTACATAACATAGCATACATGATAGATCCTATCGCGGATGCATAAGGAATCTTATTCATGCAAATCCTCTCGTCTTCTGTGCGCGGACACATAGACTTTGAAAGGTTGATCCCATGCCTGATGGGAAGGTAACCTTTCTTGGATTCGGACATGCTAAACCTTTTTAGCACTCGGTCTATATATGTAGACTGCGAAAGATCAAGCAACCGTTTTGATCTATCTCTTTAGATTCTAATCCCAAGGATATAGGTTGCTTCTCCCAGGTCTTTCATGGAGAAAGTTTTGGACAACCAAATTTTAACTGTCTGTAAGACTGATATATCGTTTCCTATAAGTAATATGTCATCGACATATAATACTAGGAATACGACTGCACTCCCACTAACCTTCTTGTACACACAAGGTTCGTCAGGATTTTGTAAGAAATCAAACTCTTTGATTGTCTCATCAAAACGGATGTTCCAGCTCCTGGATGCTTGCTTCAGTCCATATATGGTTCGTCGAAGCTTGCATACTTTGCTTTTATCAACCGATGTGAAACCTTCAGGTTGTATCATGTATACATCCTCAAGCAGGTTTCTATTAAGGAAAGCTATTTTCACATCCATTTGTCATATCTCATAATCATAATGAGCTGCTATGGCTAGGAGCATCCGAATGGATTTAAGCATAGCTATTGGCGAATAGGTTTCGTCATAATCAATTCCTTGTTTCTGACGATATCCTTTTGCCACTAATCTAGCCTTAAAGGTAACAACATTACCTTCCATGTCGGTTTTTCTTCTGANCACCAGACCGATCATACATCACTGGATCGGTCACCAGACCGATCCACGAAGGAAGTTCATGCCAACTTTCCTGATCGATCACCAGACCGATCCAGCCAAGGTCAATACCACTCTAAGTCAAGAGAACGGGTCTCCTAGCCTTCTCTGACTCATGCTCAGTCCCCCGGACCAAGACTCCGTGCCCAGCTTCGCTCACTGGGACTTCATTCAACCTAGCTTCCCAAGCTAGGACCTGGCTTCACTCACCAAGATTTCAGTCAACCTAGCTTCCCAAGCTAGGACCTGGCTTCCCAAGCCAGGGTTTCATCCAACCTAGCTTCTCAAGCTAGGACCTGGCTTCCCAAGCCAAGGTTTCATCCAACCTAGCTTCTCAAGCTAGGACCTGGCTTCCCAAGCCAGGATTTTATCCAACCTAGCTTCCCAAGCTAGGACCTGGCTTCCCAAGCCAGGATTTCATCCACTCCGTGCCCAGTCCCTGACCAGGACTTAATCCTAATCATCTCATTAACCTAAACTAAAATCGGTGTCAACACCAAAACAACAATCAGGGTCAGACTGCATCAACATGATAGAATGCCTAAAAGATGCTAAGAGCATTCTTTATGAAAAGAAATGAAACATGATAAGCTATTTTACTTTTATATGAGCTTGTACCGGACCCTAAAAAGGTCCTTGGGATGACTCCTACATTTCCCCTAGGCTGAAGGTTGCTTAGTTCTCTAGTAGGTCAGGATTAGCTACCTCGTATCTATCTAAGGGATGCGCGCAAATTATGAATGTGGTACAATGTTGGGCCCTTATGTTGAGAGTTATGTTCAAATATTTATAAATATATGTTTTCAAAGAAACATCCCTCATGCATAAAGACATTTATCTCATATTATGTGTTTACTTTACTTGAAGTTGAAGTACTCTTGTGATATGAATATATTCTTTCCATATATTGTTGTTTAAACTTTCTCTATGTCTAATTCATGACGCATGGTTTTTGTGAGTAGGAAAGAATCTTACTAAACTTATATGCTTATAGTTTAGTATTTTCTTATACTGCAGAAAAGGGTAAGGGCATGCTAAACTAAAGGGAGCAGCAGGAGGGGCAAAGATGTGTGTGGCAGTGGCATGGTGGAAGAGATCCTGTTATTTATGCTTGCTATGAATCAAAAAAAATTTATCCATGTCTTAAGTTTCCATATTGATACACTTGTTGATGTTAAATTATTATACTAGTATGCTACACTATGTTTTATGTTTGTTCTATAGTACAACATGCTATGTTTTGTGTTCGTTCCTAAAATATGATATTTCTATAACTAGCACTTGTCATGGAAACCATGTTTAGAGCTTTCTTGTTTAAAGACTCAATATGGATTATGTAACATGCTCTAGGGTGTTAAAGTTTGATGCATATGTGGTTCGATTCATACCTTTAAAGTCCATGTAAACTCTAAAACCTATGTTATAATTCTCACATGCTTCTATATGGTGTTCGTACTCACATGTCACGGTTTAGGCCGTAGTTAAGTCTAAGGTTCCTCTCATATAAATGTCATGTTTGTTTAGTAGTTCATTCCCCATCTAGAGTCTTATATACCGTAAGTTCACATGATTGCATAATGTACTTCTGGAATTAAAAGTTTGAATCAAGTTGTGCACATGAATACCAAGCATGCTCCCATGTTTTAAGATATGTTTACATGTTTTAAATTGTTCCATTTCGTTAAGGTATATATTTATGTATGTATGTTCGCATAGCGCCGCCTTTCCCTTTTTGATAAGGAGAGGAGGGGAGAGCATTACAATTTCTTACCTTTCAAATGGATACATCCAGTGGAAGTGAACTGGTTCACACAAGCGAGTTTCACTTGATAAATGAATTGTCAACTGAACTGAAATTGTAAAGAAAGAAGGTGGAAAATACCTTTCTAACATGCAAAGAGTTTCAGCAATACTCTCTTCAAGTTGTTCTAAACGGTTCCTGTCTAACACTCTTTGACATAATTCATTGTAAAATGCACACAATAGAAATAGAGCATTGCATGGACCTTTTGGCAAAAGACATCTCAATGCAACTAATAGCAATTGTTGCATTAGGACATGACAATCATGATATTTCAACCCAATAAGCTTACACTCTTCTAAAGATATACAATTGACAATATTTGAGCTGTAGCCATCTGGTAATTTTATCTTCTTCAACCTGGAGCAAAATATATTCATTTCTTTTTTAGACAACGTGTAAGGTGCAGCTAGCAGGTGATATATATTTTCTCCTTTTAGTTGAGGATGTAATTCTTCTCTAATTTTTAAATGCATCAAATCTTTGTGGACATTTACACCATCTTTGGTTTTTTTCTTTACATTTAACAATGTGCCTATGATATTCTCCCATATATTCTTTTTAACATGCATCACATCTAAGTTATGACTAATAAGAGCCCCTACAAGTAACCATCAAGACATTTCAAAGTATAATTAGTTTATTAATATAACAAATGTTAGTGATATGAGAAAAGTGTCCTAAGGCAATCGCCTTATGATTATAATCATTTATTTTAATAAATGAATATTCACTATTTGAGTATACATGTTTGTGTATTTGATTGAGATCTTAAACTCATTTACTAAATGTCCGCAATACAATTCACAGCATGAGAGAATTTGTGATGAATTCACAACTAGTGATTATCTCTACATGTGCAATTGTGAAGTATTGAAATTGTCCCTAGTCGATGAATTGATAAATACGGACACTATCAATTCTGTTGAGACTAGCATGGGTTATTCTCTAATCAGCTGATTCTCACTGGCTGGTGACATTGAGATGTCCGGAGATAAACATGAATGCTAGTTAAGGGAACTAGTTTATTGGAGTGACTGGCTGTAAAACTTCATATGGTAGTCTACATATAGATATGTCAGTGAAGTTCTTACTGCAGCTTAAGTGCGATGTTCCTTTGACTTGCGGTGTTCAAGTCATCTTGGTCATGGAGACTTATACTTTGACATCTTAAGCAAGCATCTCCAAGAAGGTGTGGACTCAGGATGATTGGGTATAAGCCGAAGTGCCCGAAGATGTTTGAACAGCCTACAAAGGATTCACCACTCCTTGCGAGGAGATGTATACCCGAGGCCTATCGTCGGATTGTTACTCGAAGCCTCTGGCCAGAGCATGACATGTTCAGAGTATGAATCTCTTAAATACATGAGAGTAATTAGAATCTGTAGGACGAGAAAACGTTACTTTGGCTAGGTGTGACGTAGTCAGCCTAGTGGGGACTGACACAATAGACCATGTCCTGAACCAAGTGGGTATAAGATGGTGAAGGGAATGGGGCACGATTCATTATAGCTGCTGAAGGGTTTCAGAATTGTTTCTGAGGTCAACCATTGATCTTTCGATTAATTGGGGATCATGATGTACTACTAGGTGCCACACATGATCGTTCTATAATTGATTAATTATAGATGACCAACATAAATCGAAAGCCTATTTAGTCACATGCACTACGAGTAATCCGAGGGATTTAAAATGAGTTGAAAATTGGATTTTCCAATCAAGAGAGATTAAGTTTGGTTGAGCCAAACGATAAGTCGAATCTGAATTTTTCAGAGACGCATCGGAAGCGTAAAATGGCTAAGTCTTTTGAAGACTTAATAGATAAATTAAATAAGTTTAATTCATTGGGGCTTGGCTTGGATGGGCCAGCCAAAGAGGGCCTCCATCCTCTTTGCTTGGCCAGCCGCAACAAAGGGAGAGAACCAAGTTTTTGGTTCAATTTATAAAATAAACCAAGTGTGGTTTGTTTTATAAAATTATGGATGATATAAAATTTTTATATAATAAACCAAGGTTTGGTTTATTTTTCATGGAAATTAAAATGAACCATGGATTGGTTTATATTATAAAATCAATCATGGATTGATTTACCATGATATGGAAATTTATTCCATAAGAGAAAAGAGACTTGATTGATTTTTATCATGAATTAAAATATGATTTTAACCATGATATAAAATCAAACTTGGCATGATGGAATATGTTATTCCATATTTGAGAGGCTTGATGGTTGAGAGGCCACTATATAAAGGACTCAAGGCAAGGCTTGGAAAATAATCGAAGAAATGAAGGCATAGGCTCTCTCCCTCTCTTTCTCTCCTTCTCTTCTCCCCTTCTTGCCGTGCGCCAATCAGCCCAAGAAGGAGCACCAGCCGGCCGCCCCTGCCCTTTCCCTGCCGACCACCACCTGCTGCCGGAGAAGGAAGCTCCGGCCATCTCTTGGCCGGAAGAAGGTGCTGCCGAAATTAGAGTTTGCCGCAAGGATCCTTTTGCTGTAAACTTCTTCTTTTGCTTCGCCGGAATTTTGATTCCGGCCATCCTTTTGTGGTTAGTCTTCTGACTTCTCTCTTGGTTTTTCTTATCACGTTCTCGAAGAATCTAGTAGTTCTCGAGAAAATGAAACTTGTGGCTTTGCGAAGTCATCCCGAAGATACTCGGCGTGGACGCGAATAGAGGCGGAGCTTCCAAGAGACGCTTACAGTTGGATCTCGTCCCTTCCTTCGAGTTGCGCGAGGTAATACGTAAATTAGTTTACATTTCAGCAAAATTTTAAATATATGATCATGTCTACACAAGATAAAATTGCATGCTTTGATGTGTGGTTAAATAATTTGAGAAATTATTTATGCTAAACCTTCCGCTACACGTAATTAATTTTTAAAATTACAAACACGCATCCATGTCAACATGCACCCGGTCCCAACAACAAATTCATTAAAAGATGAATAATATAGAGCCAAATAACATACACTCCAGTATGGAAATTTGAAAAAAAAATTGACTTTTTCTTCCATAATTTAACTAGTTATTGTACATTTACTGAACTATCTTGCCCTTTCCTCTTTTTCTTTGCAGTCTTGATAGTCTCACCTTTTTATTTTTTACCTCAATTATTTTTTACATTGAGTATTTCTAACCCATTAAAGGTCTAGGTTTTCCTTTTCTCTCTTTTTTCCCATTAAACCAGTTCTTTTTTTGACGATATGGATGATCAAGAGCAAGGAATCTCTTGTGGCCCAAGTATAGAAACTTTCTACTGTATTTATGCCACATAGAACATGTCTTCACTGTTGGTTTCGGTTGTCTATAGGAATCCTCTTTATGTCCCCGGATTAAAATATTATTAATTAAAGAAAATACGGATGGAGATGAATTACCCAAGCAAGCGTTTCATCATCGTGCTAATCAACTTGAGTGATCACTTGAACAAACTTGTTGTTCAAGCAATCTAACTCGTCTAGTCGATTAGCCGCAGAATAGACGATGAATAGATCGTCGATTTTTGTGTTTATCTTCGGGGTCCATGATAATAAATAACATACAATTAACTAAGAACAAGAAACAAGAATTATACCTCTTGTTTACCTCTTGGTCTTCTACCATATGTCCTATCCTCTTCATGGACGTCATGTGGGCGACAATCTTCCAAGAAACAAAGTCACCAAGGCCACCAACTTCTTTCTCCAAGGTTGCGCCAAAACCCTAGGGTTAAGGTTGCTGCCGGCCAACTTCCTTCTTCCTCCTCCTTTGCACAGCCGGCCACCAAAAGCCCAGCCCTCTCTTCCACCACCGACCCTAGCCTTGCTTCAAGGATCTCCGGCTAAAAGAAGACAAGAGAGAAAGAGAAAGAAGAAGTAGATGAGAAAAAAAATAAAACCCTAATCTCCTTCTTCCTTCCTTCACCTTGTGGCGCCGAAAGCTTCAACCTCTCCTTTTGGTTGCCACTGGCCAACCCCTTCCCTTCTCAAGCTTGCACCGGACAAGAATAAAGAAAAGATGCTCTTCTTGCTTCCTTGTGCTGCTACTCTAGAGGAGAGAAAGAGAAGAGATGAGAAGAGAAGAGAAGAGAAGAATAATCTTTTTCTTTTCCCTTACCGCCGTTACCCTACCCAAACCCCAGTTCGGATCCTCTGTCCCGAACGCCTCTCTATCCCCATGTCCCGAACGCTAGACGACAAAAAAAATTCACGTGCGAAACACGTGAGGACGCGGCGAACTGCAGCTAAAAGAGGAAGTGCCGAACCGCATTGGATCCTCCTCTTCTGCCCTAAGCCCTCCTCCTCTTCTAGCCCTAAGCCCCAAAAGACGAAGCTGCCTTGCTCTTGCCCTAAGACGAAGTTGTTCTCCTTGTTCGCCCTTCTTCATCCTCTCCTCGCAGTGACGACAAAGTTGTCCTCCTCGTTCGCCCTTCGCCCTCTCCTCGCAAAAGCAGTGACGACGAGGTTGTCGTCGACCACCTCCTCTTGCCCTTCGCCCTCTCCTCACAGTGACAACGAAGCTCGAGCTCTGCCATCTCCATCGTAGTCCTCCGCCGTCAGTCGTTGACGTCCTCCTCTTTGAGGTTTATTTTGCTACTGCTAATTTCTAATTTAACATATGAATTGTTAATTTCTAATTGAACATATGAATTTCTAATTTCTAATTGAACTTATGAATTTCTTTGAGATTTATTTTGCTACTGCTAATTTCTAATTTATTTCGCCCTTCGCCCTCTCTTTTTTTTGAGACTCAATGTGTTTGTGTTTGTGTTGATGAAAAAGTAGATATTTTGCCATTATAAGCACAAAGGTGATGAAATTGGAGAACAATTTTCTGGATGTTTAAACTGCTATTACTGGAGTAATTATTAGATTAATCAGTGATTAACACACGACTGTTATCGTTGTGGTCATTGTTGCTAGCTAGCTAATGAATTGGTGTATGTGCTTTAAAGTCCGTGTTAAGTTTATGATTAGTGGAAGGGCTGCAGTGGAAAATAAAAAGGTTCTCAAACTTTTATCTAATGTTTATGAAGTCGTGTAGGGACTTGGAAGAGGACACAAAGTTCATAGAACTCAGTATTTTTCTTGATTGATTCTGATTATGATGTGGTGTTATTACTTATGCAAATTGTTTTTCTTTAGTCTAATTATATCCAATTTTATTATTTTTAGTATTAGGTTGATATTGAATGACATCTTCAAGTAACAGCAACATCGACCATACCAAATTTGAAACTGTACGATGTAGGGAATGCAGACTAAGAGCATTATTGCTAGTCTCTAGATCAATCAAGAACCCAGGAAGACTATATTATGGATGCAAGCAACATGGATGGTTAAAGTGGGTGAGGACTGATACTGGACTAAATGAAGACACCAGTAATATATATTTTAGAATGTTGCCAAGAGTGGAGTCAAGGATAGGAAGTGAACATGCATGGCTGTATATTTGTTTTGTTTGTTAGTTGGTATGGTTAAGTAGTGCTAGTCTTGTAATGTGATAAATAATTATAATTATGGATGATGTTGGCATTTTAACTCTTGATGCTAGATGTAAATTTTCGACCCGCGTTGGATGTAAATTTTCGACTCTTGATGCTATTGAGTGTGGATTGTAATTTATAACTTTTTGTGTATGATTTGTAAAAAATTATGCATTTATGTTTGGAATTCAAAATTTTTCATTAGCTAAAAAGTTATGTACTTCTATATGAAACTGTATATCTAACAATAGAAATTTTTTATTAAGAGATTGCTAAATTGATTGACATTAAAGATCAACTAATAGAAATTTTTGCTGAGAAGGCATTGCCAACTGCTATCAATCACTGGAGAAAGATATCATCAATAGTTCAAAAACACCACATATGGTATTTTCACAACTCAAAGTGGCATCATCTATCGAAATGAACAAAGGGTTTTTTCACCTCACAAAAAAATGAAACTGAACGAAAATTGCCTAAGAGTGGACAATGGGCAGTTGAACTTCTAATATAACCATATATATAACGTATTATGTTTAAGGAAGAACAACTAGATGTTGCTATGAGGTGGTGTATGGAGATTCCAAAAGGTGCTGCCATAACACACTCCAGGCATGAAAACACTCCAGGCATGAAAATTAATACGAAATTGGCAGCCACTACACAATTTGGAAAGGAGCTAAAACATCCAAGCATGAAAACTAATACAAAATTGGCAGCCACCACACAATTTGGAAAGGAGCTGAAACATCCAAGCATGAAAACTAATACGAAAGCAGCCACCACACAATTTGGAAAGGAGCTGAAACATCCAAGCATGAAAACTAATACGAAATTAGCACAACAAACATAAACATCCTGAAACAGACCCCACAAATTCAGTCCCCTCAATTCAAAACTCCCAAGCAGGAACAAAAACTTTGCAACTCTCATAGAACAATAACAAGAACAAAAGTTCCTATCAGCAGCCATAATTCATCAGCACACTTGAGATGTCATGATGTAGCAGTGTCACGAACTGATGTTTCAAAGTTCAACAGAAACTTGGATCAACAGCCATAATTCATCAGAAACTGATGTCATGAACTGATGTCACGAACTGATGGCTTAGTGGTCATTGAAGATGCATATTTGAGTTTTGAGGAGCTTGCTTCATTACACATCTGAGATGAAGGAGCATGCATTCCATTGTAATTTGCTTCATTACCTATATTGACGTCAATCATTTTTTGTGGTGTCCTTTGGTTGATGTGCATTCCATTGTAGCAACATCCACATAATTGATGTCCCTGGAGAGAAAAAAAAAGGAGAAATAATGTCAATAAGTATGATACAATAAATCATATCTTATGAGAAATGTTTAACAACATTAAAGTGAACCTGATATTGTTGTGTTGACAAAAATAGAGGAAATTGAGTTCCAACCATACTCAATCCTTGTACACAGCTATGATGCGTAGGCTAAAACAATAAAATATAATTTTAGATAGTGATAACATAATTAGTTTAGTTTAACATACTAAACTATATCTTAACTTGATTGATCATTTGTTGACATTCTACACTCTTCATTTCCATCAAAATTCAACCAATGACGACTCGTAGATTCAAACAATGATAACTCCATTCAAGGTATTTTGATCCTAAATAAAAAAAACAACCATGAAATGTATATTCATAATACTATGCGGCAAACAGAATGCAGTAAGAATATGGAAATTGGGCAAACAAAACTGTTAAAGATCATTTTACACATATAAATATCAAAACAAACTGTTAAAGATGATAAGCAACCTACACATTGAAACAGAATACCCCTATGTAGCAAGAAAATGGAAATTGGGATCATCGAACACAATACCCCTATGCAGAATACCTAATCAGAATACCTGCTTCTTGCTGCGACGAAGGTGCGGCAACAATGAACTTCTTGCTACGGCGAAGGGCAAGAGGAGGAGGCCAACGACAGCTTCGTCTTCACTACTTTTGCGAGGAGAGGGTGAAGAAGGGCGAACGAGAAGGATAGCTTCGTCTTAGGGCAAGAGGAGGAGGAGGTCCACGATAGCTTGGCCGTCACTGCTTGAGGTCGACGACAGCTTCATCGTCACTGGTTTTGCGAGAAGAGGGTGAAGAAGGGCGAACGAGGAGGATCCAATGCTTCGTCTTCAACCTCTTTTGGGTGTTAGGGCATGAAGAGGAGGAAGAAGGGTGAAGGACGAAGGGTGAAGGGCAAACGGATAATGGAGAAGAGTTGGGTTTTAGGGCAAACGAGGAGGATGACTTAGGGCAAACAAACACTGCTTTTGCAGTTTGGCGCGACCACGCACCCTCTGTCCTCTTTTAGCTCACGTGTTTCGCCCACGATTTTTTTTTTGTCATCTAGCGTTCGGGACACGGGGACAGAGAGGCGTTCGAGACAGAGGATCCGAACTGCCCAAAACCTAGGAGAGTGAGAGAGGTGAGGAGAGAATTAGGTTAAGGCTTACGATTAATTGGATGCCTTGGTCTCATGACACATGAGGTATATATAGGCTACAATAGGCACCATGAGGAGGAGTTGGGTCTTGGCCTCCTAATGGATCAATGCCCGATCCATTAATGATAATCCAATCCACTAAAGGATTATCATTGAACTACCTCACCAACCCCATAATTAAATATGGGCTCCACCATATTATGTGTATAAATTCTCCCCGTGTTTAAGGTCTCGAATGTCCATTAATTAATTAAATTAATGACAATTTAATTAATTAATATCTAACACCATGAGTAGTACCACTCAAACTTATCATCATGTCGGACCAAGTCCACCTGCAGGATTTACATGACGAACTTTATGTGCTTCTCAAGGGGACATCATCATCCTGATGCATCAGGACACAGATTCCTTCTATAATCAATGGCACACCATGTAAATAATATTATTTTCTAATTTATCGGGCCTATTGATTTAACAAATAAATCTCACCAACTAGTAAATCTATGAAATAGATATTAAGTACATGTGTCCGTTATTATATCGGGATTAAGAGAATGTACACCATAATATCTGAGGTCTGATTCAATTATATAGTCAGTATAAATTGAATCACCTCTATATTGGTCCTTCTCAATACACACAAAGTGTACTAGTGTAATTCTATGGTTAAGATAAACCAATACTAAATTACACTACAACCATGCTAATGGTTTGTCCAAAATCATCTTGGCTATGAGCCACTACATATACTCTACAAGGAACTGATAACATGATCTTCTGTGTGACACCACACACCATGTTATCTACAATGTAAAGTATTAGACAATATGTACACATATAATAAATATAAAGTGCAAACAATGATCATGTGATTCTCATTCCAAAATGTAGATGTTCATACAAAATCTAGGCTTTTAGTATACATCCTAACATTCACCACATATCGGGCAACCAAATTTATCTTTCGTGGCACATCCAGCTAGGTTTCCAAAAGCTAGAAAATCATTAATTGTCAACACCAAAATAGCCTTTAGATTAAATATTGACTTATTAAATGCATCATACGCATCCACACCTGTGTACCACAACTCATTCAATTCCTCCCCCAGGGGTTCTAAGTATACATCTATATCATTTCTTGGTTGCTTTGGGCCTGGAATCAATAATGTCAGCATAAGATTTTCTTTTGCCATGCACATCAATGGAGGAAGATTATAATTAACTAAAATAATTGGCCAACAACTATATCTGGAACTAAGGTCACCAAAAGGATTGAAGCCATCCATTGTAAGACCAAGCCATAGATTTCTAGGATCCAATGCAAAAGTTGGTCACTTATGATTTATTATATCCCAAGCTACTGAATCAACTGGATGACGCATCATATGATCTTGACTTTTGTGCGTGGAGTACCAAAGCCAGTCTTCAGCCATTTCTTCTAACTCAAACATCCTTTTCAATCTAGGTATTATTAGAAAATATCGTAGCACCTTTTCTGGTACTCCTTTACGAACATTAGTAGTGATTTTGTCCACCTTCCATCTGTTGAAATGGGTTGGTCCAGCTAGAGGGAGGTGAATAGACGTCTAATAAATGAAAAGTGGTGGAAACTCGTCTATTAAAAAAAACTTGGTTGCAACTTAGTCGTTGCTTCCAAGACGGTTAAAGCTCAAAAAAAATCTCCTTGTGGCGGAGAAGTCTTACAACTGAAGATCACTAAACTTAGAGAATTACAATAGTATTGATGCCTTTTACCTCTAAATCTCTATGACTATTTATAGGTTGAGTGATTCGATCTTGACCGTTGATACAAGATTGAGTTTCATCTTAATCGTAGATCTAAGATTAATCTTAGCTGTTGATCGTAGATGAAATTTTATCTCAACCATGATTTTAAAGGATAAATTATTATCCTTTAATTGTTTATCATTAATCCAATTAAATCTTGAATCGGCTAAGCTTTCGACGTGCGTACAAGCTTTATCAAAAATCTTTGACCATCCGAATTACACTCCAAGCATTCCATTTGTGCATCTGTCGAAAACGTCGACCAGCTTTCCATTTGCCGATTAATGTGATGTGTGATCGAGATATTACTGTGGCCGAAAATAAAGTATCGCCTTTGGATTTCGACATGCTTTATTGACCGAGCAAGTACCACATGTAGATGAGGCTTTAAAACACAACGTTATTCTCGCCTCCACTTGTAATTGTAGCCAAGCCCCATGTGCATCCACGTTCATGTAAGAAGCTTCAATAAAACAACTTTAATTAAAAGAAAGTTTACTTAAAAACTTTAATTAAATTGAAACTTTAATTAAAGTTTTACTATAATTAAAACTTTATTATTTTAATTGTAAGTCAAATGTTGACTTGATAAAAGTCAACTTAGTTGACTTTTTGTTAAACCGTCGATTGGGTGATTTCCAGCCAACCGGAGTTAGGTTCACCCAAACCCGACTCTGGCCTTTCGCCCCTTGAACGTGCTTCCGCCAGGCTTCTCGTCTCTCGGATGTCACGCACGTCCTTCTTGGTCCACCGGCGTACTCTTCCGCAACTTCCGCATCCCTCAGATTGCACCGAGCCCGTCGTCTCACTTCCCCGCGTAATCCTTCTCGTCCGCTGCGTCTTACGCTCGACTTCCTCCGTACCTAAGTTCCTGCACACTTAGCAGAGGGATTAAAACCAACAGGACCTAACCTAACTTTGTTGATTGCATCAAAACCAACCGAGGCACCAACAATCTCCTCCTTTTTGATGTACATCAACCCAAGTTTAGTTAGGGATAAACAACAAACAATAATAATATTGTAACAGAATTAAGCATAAAAAAATTTTGCAATCATGTACATAACCTCCCCCGAACATAAACTACTCTCCCCCTTTGATCACAGCAAAAATGGGACAAAGAAATAGGGAAGGGAAAATATAAAATTAATTTTCTCTAGTAAACTCAGATCGAAATAATCTCTTAAAAAATATTTGATAATACAACAAATGATAAAGGATATAAAGAGAAAAAAATATTAGTCAATTTTATTTTTCATAAATACCAAAAAATTAATTCAATATTGATTTTGGGGCCCAAAATAAATTTTCATCTAGGGGGTTAATCAAAAACTTTGGATGAATATAATTTCTAGGAATTTTCATAATCTGGCCCTTATGATTTTTAACATACCAATTCAGATTTTCAGGATAAAAATTCTTTTTAATTCTTAAACATGCAATATCATTTTCTAATTTCTCCACTAGATTCTTCAAATTTTCATTTTCTGTTTTTAGTTGGTCGGATAGAACAGATGAGCATACAGTGCCAAATCTTTCTTTTAACTCAGAGTTTTCTATCTCCAATTTATTCATCGACTTAAGCATGAATTTTATTACCGAGTAGATTCGAGCAGGTGGAAGTAGACATACCTCACTTACCGGGTTGGTTTCGAAGTTAGGACCTTCCTCTTCATTGCTGCTTTCTCCTGAGGTGCTTTCTTCATCTTTGTCTTGGTGGCTTGCCATCAATCCAAGTCCGACGAACTCTTCGGCTTCCGATTCATCTGACGTGGTCTCGTCCCAGGTGGCTTTTAGTGCCTTTTTCTTCTTTAGCTGGTTCTTGAGTTTAGGGCACTGATCTTTCAGGTGTCCCTCCTCATTGCAGTTGTAGCATCGGATCGTTCGTTTTTTCTTTCTCTGCACCTTTTTCGAGCGGTTAGTATTAATGAATTTACATAATTTTCTTACCGCTAGTGCTGTTTCTTCATCATCCGCAGAAGATTCTTCGTCGAGTTGGATCTTCCTTGTGTTTAGCGCAATGTTGTCAGCTTTCCTATTCTTTTCTACAAAGCGAGATTCGTGAAGTTCCAAAGTAGAAAATAACTGTTCTAAAGTACTTATTTCTAGATCTTTTGAAATATAATATGCATCGATTACCGAGGTCCATTCCGGGGTTCTCGGAAACGCGTTTAGAGCATACCTTTGAGCATCGCGGTTAGTTACCTTTTATCTGAGATTTTCGAGGCTTGTGATTAGTTCTTTTACCTTTGCATGTAATCTCGCAACAGATTCTCCGTCTTCCATCCGTAGATTGGTCAGTCGGCTTCGAAGAACATCTCGTCGCGCAAGTTTTGCCTCCGAGGTTCCTTCATGCAGTTCCAAGAACTTTTCCCAAAGTTCCTTCGCCGATTCGTACTTACCGATCCGGTTCACATCTTGCTCTGGGAGGATGGTCAGCAGATGAAATTCTGCCTTTCCGTTTGGTATAGCATCAACTTGTTCCTTCTTGTTCCAAGAATCAGGATCCTTGATCTTTCCTTCATTGTCTTTGGGAGCTGCATAGCCATTTTTCATAATAATTAATAATTCATAATCCGTAGTAAAAAATACTTGCATCTTCCATTTCCATGCCGCGAACTCCCCCTCAAACTTAGGCGGGTATATCGCTGGTCCAACCATCTTAAAATTTGCTGCAGTTGGCGGTTAGTCTTTCTGCGGCGGCCTTGCTCTGATACCACTTGTTGGAACGGGTTGGTCCGGCTAGAGGGGGTGAATAGACGGCTAATAAATGAAAAGTGGTGGAAACTCGTATATTAAAAAAAACTTGGTTGCAACTTAGTCGTTGCTTCCAAGACGGTTAAAGCTCAAAAAAAATCTCCTTATGGCGGAGAAGCCTTACAACTGAAGATCACTAAACTTAGAGAATTACAATAGTATCGATGTCTTTTACCTCTAAATCTCTAAGCCTATTTATAGGTTAAGTGATACGATCTTGACCGTTGATACAAGATTGAGTTTCATCTTGATCGTAGATCTAAGATTAATCTTAGTTGTTGATCGTAGATGAAATTTTATCTCAACCATGATTTTAAAGGATAAATTATTATCCTTTAATTGTTTATCATTAATCCGATTAAATCTTGAATCGGCTAAGCTTTCGGCGTGCATACAAGCTTTATCAAAAATCTTTGACCATCCAAATTACACTCCAAGCATTCCATTTGTGCATCTGTCGAAAACGTCGACCAGCTTTCCATTTGCCGATTAATGTGATGTGTGATCGAGATATTACTGTGGCCGAAAATAAAGTATCACCTTTGGATTTCGACATGCTTTATTGACCGAGCAAGTACCACATGTAGATGAGGCTTTAAAACACAACGTTATCCTCACCTCCACTTCTAACTGTAGCCAAGCCCCATGTGCATCCACGTTCATGTAAGAAGCTTCAATAAAACAACTTTAATTAAAAGAAAGTTTACTTAAAAACTTTAATTAAATTGAAACTTTAATTAAAGTTTTACTATAATTAAAACTTTATTATTTTAATTGCAAGTCAAATGTTGACTTGATAAAAGTCAACTTAGTTGACTTTTCGTCAAACAGTCGATTGGGTGATTTTCGGCCAACCGGAGTTAGATTCACTCGAACCCGACTCTGGCCTTTCGCCCCTCGAACGTGCTTCCGCCAGGCTTCTCGTCCCTCGGACGTCGCGCACGTCCTTCTTGGTCCACCGGCGTACTCTTCTGCAACTTCCGCGTCCCTCAGATTGCACCGAGCCCGTCGGCTCACTTCCCCGCGCAATCCTTCTCGTCCGCTGCGTCTTACGCTCGACTTCCTCCGTACCTAAGTTCCTGCACACTTAGCAGAGGGATTAAAACCAACAGGACCTAACCTAACTTGGTTGATCGCATCAAAACCAACCGGGGGACCAACACCATCTTGAGGAACCACACTTTGGCATGAGTCCAAATCTTTAAATTCTTTTCTAAATAGACAACAATCATTTGGGCAAGCATGAATCTTCTCATAACCTAAATCAAAAGATATCAACAACTTCCTCACTGAGTAAATATTTTTTGGAAGTGTGTTTTTTTCTGGAAGCATGTTACCTAAGATTGTTAGAAGCTCATTGAAACTCATGTCGGTGTGACAATTAGTAGACTTATAATTGTACAATGTGACAACTGCTGATAACTTTGTATAAGTTGTACAACCAGGGAATAGAGGAGTTTCTGCATCTTCTAATAAATCAACAAACTCATATTCTCTTGTCTCATTCATAGTGTGGCCAACCTCTTCTTTCGCTACAAAGTCATCTCTATATAAGTGATATGTCTCTCTATTGTCACCCTCCTCTTCAAGAACTCTTTTTAAACCACCTTCACTTTGAAATTGTGAGGTATAACTTTCACCGTGGAAGACTAAAATAGTGTAAGAAGGATCAATCCCCTTCATAATTAAGTGCTCGTACACTTGGTCAAATTTCATATACTTCTTATTTTTACAATGCTTGCAAGGACATAAGATCACTTCACGTGTTTTGGCATAGTTTCTAGCTTGTGCAAGAAATTTTAGAACCCCTTCTTCGTACTCTGGTACAAGCCTTGAAGGCAAATGCACCCACTCCTTATCCATTTCGTAAACAATCAAACCCCTAAAATAGAAGTTACAACACATTGCTAAAATACATAAAATAGAAGTTACAATTTAAATGATGGCAAATATATACACTGATCTCTAAATGTAAGAGGAACAATCTAAATTATGGAAAATTTTTCTGTGGGGTGGAAGTCTACGTGGTATTAACCTGGAACAATCTAAATGATGGCAAACTTAAGAAGAAGAGGAAGAGGAAAGGGAAAAAATAAGCACCTGGAATCAAGCCCTAGCGCAACCCAGAGAAGCTACCATGGGGCGGAAGTCTACGGGCTATTAGGCGAGCAAGCCAGACAAGCAAGCGAGGAGGCGGCGTCTGTGAGGAGGAGATGAAGATGGCACAAATAGATGCGGCGTCAGCCCATATATATCTTTTTCTCTAAAACAACAGTCTTTGAGGCAATATCACAAATCAAACCATCAATAGTATGTATATATTACACAAATAATTTTTTTTTACAATTTTAACTTTAATCTAAACACTAAAGGTTCACACAAAGAGTATATGCAAAGAATAATAGTGACACGTTATGTTTGTCGACTAATATCCAACTTTTCCCTTTCAGCTGACATAGTGGGACTTTAGTCCATGATAACCAGAAAGTTAAATATAATAAATTTTATTCTGTTAATCCACAAAGAAACCAGCATAGATAGAAGATATCTTAAACTACTATCTGGTTGTCCATTGTTAGAAAATGGACATTAAAAATTGCTCGCTTCATAGCACGGCTTAACCTAGATAGTAGCAAAAGTCCAAAGTAAATGGCCACATGAAGCTGAATGTCAAAAAAAAAAGTCTCGTTGATTTTATCCCAAAGGCACACAAATGATTCAGCTTAGGGTGGAAACTATGAGCACACCACACACCCATAAGAGATCAATCAATAGATATCTACCAAGTACCATACTTCAAATTTAAGAGAAAACTACCAAAGTTAGCATCCCATTAAAGCATGAGATTAGATTAGGAAATAAATGGAGGGGTGGAAAGAAATCTGCGAAACAACTAAAAGAGGTCAGCAACCCACTTTGTATCTAAATAAAACACATACTTATCATTTTTCACCTTTCTGGTTATAGAGTGGGAGTTAAATCAATATGTAGTGCTCATCGAAATTGTTGGATCGGAGTAAATCGATAGAGAGGGGTGAATATCGATCTTAAAATTTTCGGACGATTACAAGAAATTACGCAGCGGAAAACACAAAAGCAATCGCTAACAATTTTTCTTTTTACTTGGTTCGGAGTCGCAGTCGGTTCCTACTCCAAGGCCCACGGTTCTTGACCATTTACGATGGGCAATTCTATATTTGAAAGAGTATTTACAAGTTGAAGTACAAAATATCGAATTGAAAAAGAGATTACAACACTTTACTAAATTAAATTTTACCGACGACCGGAGTGGATGGAAGTTCGGAGCAGCGGGTCATCGTCAGCGCTTGAATCGCGAGTACGGAGCTTGTCAGAGCGTAGCGCTTGAACGAAAGTGTTGAGAGCGTAATGAGCGAGTTGTTCTAAAGCCTTGGGGGTGAACCCCCTTTTATAGTCGACTCCTGGGCGCCTGTGTTGAAGGGGGCGCCTACACATGGCGTCTCCTGCGCGAACTCCAATCCGCAGGCTCGGTCTGCGCTTATCCCCTTCATTGAGGCGCCTGAACTGTCTGGGGCACCTATATGGACACAGGCGCCTAGCTTGACTTGGTCCAAAGGCTTTTGTGGCACTTTGCTTCGATGGTCTCAGTTTGGCCTTGTACTAGGGCGCCTGTATCCTTACAGGCGCCTAGCCCAGTGAGGCGCCTCCTTCCAATGAGGCGCCTCCTTCCAATGAGGCGCCCGAGCTGCAGAAACACAGTCCCTTCGTTTCCTGCAACCAGGGTTAGTTCCAAAACACAAGAAGCAAACATACAATATATGTTAGACATTATTTACAGCCTAAGATGTCTTGGTTCTGACTTTGAGTCTCCCAAATGGAACCCTAGGTCGAACCGACGCCTAATGTTCCCTCTACGGGGAACGCATCCTCACCTACTCCTCTCGGGAGAATTTACATTTTTTGCCAACCGGCTCCTCCAATTGGACTTTTGCCCAGCTTCACTCACCAGGTCTTCAGTGCCCAGCTTCACTCACCAGGTCTTCGGTGCCCAGTCCTTGACTAGGTCTTAGCGCCCAGCTTTACTCACCAGGTCTTAGTGCCTAGCTTCACTCACCAAGTCTTATTGCCCAACTTTAGGTCAGGACTTAGTTGCCCAACCCGCGACCAGGACTTAGTGCCCAATTCAATGAACCAGGACTTAGTGCCTAGTGTACCTAGGACTTTCCTGCACACTTAATCTGCTTGTTAGATCACAATCAAATCTTAACTTTTGAACCCTTTGTCATTATCAAAACAAAGGTTTGACTTTGGTGGTTCCGGCACCAACAATCTCCCCCTTTTTGATTTATGGCAACACGGTTCAAAAAGTTAAGTTAAAGACATATGATAATAATCTAACAATACAAACAATAGAATTTTAACTCCCCCTGAATTTCACATTCTCCCCCTGAAATTTTCAATATCACGTGGGTTTTGTAAACTTTCTAAGTGCAAAGTGTTTTACAAAAATCTTTAAGGTTTTTGACTAAGTATTTTTCGAAAATACAGTAATTGTACTCAAGAACACTTAGGCAATTTTGAAAAGGTTTTGTAAGCCTAATTTTTGTTTCAATATTTTGAAATTTTACTTAGGCAAAACAAGTTTTGAAAATTGATTTTCCTTGCAAAGTTTTAACTTGAAAAAAAATTTTCCCAACTTAGAAAATTTTGCTTTAAAAACATTTTCACCAAAATGAATTTGTTTACTAAATCAAAATTTTCTTAGCACATTTGCCAACAGATTTTTGAAAAGTAGATTAGCTCTGGCAAATTTATTTACTAAGAAAAAACTTCCTCAGAATTATTTTTCAAAATACACTTTAGAAATTTTGAAGCCTTTTCGAAGTAGAAAAAGTTTGAAGCACTTGATACATACTTAGAAAAATTTTAAAACATTTTTAAGTATTTAAAAAAAACTTTTTAGAATAAATTTGAAATACCCAAAATAGTTTTAAAACATTTTTTAAGTACTTGAAACCTTAGCACTTAGAACTTTCTACTTTACTTTTTGAAAAAAGAGATAGAAAAATTTGAGAAATCTGAAAAAATTTTCCCTCTTTCTTTTGTTTCTCTCCCCCTTTGCCATATATCAAAAAAAAAATTATACTAATTACAGCAAGTAAATTAGAGCTAGTAAGAAATTGAAGTTTTGTATTGAACGAACTCTAAATAAAGAAACTAGACCAAACCAAATTAAATCAATCTTGTTTGGGTCCTGTCTAGCCATGTTAACTATTTACTAACTGTCATAAACAGTAGCTTTCGCTAGGGTTAGTCAAGTTAAGTGATCTGATCAAGTTAGATTTTCTAAGCTTGACACTTAACCTGATTGTTGTTCAACTTGTATTTATTGCCCCAATTACTGCAGATGCACTGACTTAAAGCATCTTGAATCAAGGCATAGACCTAAACATCTCAACCCAGTCTAGATTATAAATCAAAAGTACCCTAAGGTGCTTGTGAGATGCTGGCTTCTAGATCTATAGGTGCATGCATTTCTAGGGTTAGGGCCTAAGCTAAGTCCATTTGCGAAAAAGCCCTAGTTTTGAAAGGGGTAGTTTTTGAAACAAAACTAAGTCGGAAAATCATTTTAAATTTCAAAAACTTGATAAATGAAACGATAAATTTGCTAAATTTTAGAAAATTAAGAAAAAATAGGAAAAGTTTTTAGAAAATAATATAAATCAGTCCTACTCTACTAAGCACAACCCTAAGATTCAGTTATGAAGTGAATGACTAAGCAGTTAAAACAACTCACCAGATAAGTAAATAACCAGTAGATAAGACAGCAAAGTCAACTGGTCAACATAAGGACCAGTAAAGTCAAACACATGTCAACCCTACAGGGTAGGGCAAGTCAAATAGTATAAGTACAGTCAGCTAGCTGGAGAATCACTCAGGTCTATGAGGAGGGGCCAGGGGGATCGAATGGACCAAGCTGCCATGACCGGAACATGGACATCATTTCGTTGTATCGAGCCTCATTTGTCTCACGATCGGCTCGGAGGGCATCCATGTACTCAGTGTGATGGGCCTCGTTTGCCTGGTGTTTGGCTTGAAAAGTGTCCATGTATTCAGTGTGGTAGGCCTGGTTTACATTGTGTTCGGCCTGAAGAGCGCCCATAAATTCAGCGTGTCGGGCCTCCATCTCTTCTCAGAGACTGTGCATCTCTGTCTGTAGTAGTGCCAGGTGCTGGTCGGTGGTCGGTGGAGGAGGCTCCTGCAAGTGCTCGTTGCGAGATCGGCTACATCAACCTCCACCTCCTCGTCCGAGTCAATCTGGGGTTGAGCCCTCTGGCGTCTCCACGAAAGAACCCTGGTGGCCAAGAAATCTATCCCCGCTAAGGAAAAGTTCCTAGCCCCGATTTCGTCGAACTCGGTCATTGGGGTTACCTCCCCGGCGGTGATGTCGCGACCGTAGTGGTGAAGTAGGGAGGTGATGATGTGGCAGTAGGGGGTTCGGACTCGGGAATGAGTAGAAATGCTGGAGGCATAGATGATCGTGTGGAAAATGTGAAGGCCAATATTTAAATCGAGATGATGAATCATAGCATAAAGAAGGAAAGTATGAAAGAGTCGCATGGTCACGATATCTCGAGTGGTTAGTGAAGGACATTGCGGATTATGACTCTATAGAGAGCATAATGCTGAACCCGGAGATCGACGGACTGAAACCTCTATCTCGTCGAGTCTCGGATATCCCCGAAGAAGTAGGAGTAAAGTGTGTCCAGGGAAATGTGAGAATAAGGGGCACTGAAAGGCAGGTCAGTAGGAGGATAGCAGCAAAAGGTAGACTGGGAGGATCGTAGATCTAAAAATCGATTAAATAAGGTTGGTGAGATTGTAAGTGGCATTCCTTGAACGATGGTCGAGTAGCAAAGGTCATCTACTTTGACCAGATTGTTATAAAATTCCGCACACAGGGTTGTGTTAACTGGATGCGTACAGAAAACAAGATAGTCAAGTTGATAGAAATTGATGGCGTCCATTGCTATTGGGCAAGATTGAGTAAAGAATTGTCGATTTAAGAAGCTAGTTTTGATAGGTTTGTAGGTGGTTTGGGCAAATTTATTAAATAATTCTAAGTTAGGGAACCTAGGATCCGGGCTAGGCTCGGCCACAGGGTTAGGTTGGGTAACGCGACGTTTTCTAACCGAATAAGAAAAATTATGCATTTAATAAGCGAGATAATCAAAAAATTAATTCTAAATGCATAATTAAAATGGTACCGGGGAGGCATTGTCGAAGAAAGGCATTTGAGGGCACGAGAAGGACTTTCGGGCGCCTTGGGACGAAGAGAAATGAAGGAAGAGTTTGTTTGGTGTGGGAGATGGAGAGGGATTGAAGGCTTTATATAGGGTTACCCGGGCGCCCGTGATCATTGAGGCGCCCAAGAGCCTCTCGGGCGCCCTAGTCAGGTGTCAGCTGCTTTTGGCAGCTTTGGCTACCTTGAATGAAGATAAAGCATCAGGCGCCAGTGAGGTCCCGGGTGCCTGTGCTGACCAAACTTTGACCGTTGACCAGTTTGACCGTTGACTAGGGTTGATTGTGTTGACCAAGTTTGACCAGGTTTGACTAATCAGAAATGAGTTAATTCCATGCTAGATCTTAATTTGATAAGTCAATTCTCAACTTAGAATAAATTTTTGAGAAGGTTCGAGGAAAAAGTATGTAAGACTAGAACTTTTTAACTAATCTTTGAAAACTTATGATATGAAAACCTTGTGCACATAAGAAAGCATGTTACAGAAATTGTTATAGAAACGCAAGATTAACTTTGACACAGGAATCTAAGATTTGGTTAAAATTTGTGTTAGATTCAAATTTAACAAATAGTAAATTGAATTTGAATTTTAAAAATTGGCTTCCAGGTCTTGGCGAGGCACAAGGCCTTCTTTGGTCGTAGCCTTTTGGAGCAGCAACCCTTTCCTTGACAAGCCATTTAACAAAATTTCATTTTTAAAATTACTTTTTGAGAAATTCTGGTCTAACTAGTTTGGGTCTTGGATCGGTAGCTTCGACTAGTTCCACCAGACTAAACATACCAAGTAGAGTATGCTTGACCTTTTTAGAAGGGCTTCCATAACGTACTATCATCTCACCTCTACCGTTCAAATTTCAACTTAATCATTTGTCCTTAGTCTAACTAGTCCTAAATCTAAGCATGATAATTAAAAATTGCAAAAATAAACAATCAAGCATGCAATTAACAAAAAAAAATTATCTGATTATAAATATGATTTTTATATTGGCTCCCCCTGGACTATAGCCTCGATAATGGTTATGCAAGATGTGAATCTTGTCCTTGGGGATGCAATACTGGTTTGGTCCAGGTTGGTTGTTCAAACAGAGCTTGGGGACCCATGCTTGGACTTAGGTTCTAGATTGGTTCAATACAGCATAATAAGAGTGTTGTCTTGACTTGGTTCGATAATCGAGTCCGGATCGGTTAAGAACGGACTTCTGCTTTCCAAGGATCATGTCAAGACCCTTGGAACCTGAAGTGAACAGTTCTAAGGCAACTCTGAGCTCTTTGACTTGAGTCTTCAGGGAGGAATTCTCTTCCTCATGTTTTTGAACTTGGGTTAAGCTTCCTTCCTGAACTGGCTCAGTCAAGGACCTCGAGTTGACTTCCTCTTTCAGGAGTTTTACTTCCTGTCGGAGGGACTCAACCCGGATTTTGGCTTTCACCAAGTTGCAAGATAAATAAGAAATTAATTTTGAAAGTTCATATTCTGAGTAACCTCTTACCGTGATTTGCTCGTTTTCTGAGATTGTGAGTCTTCCGTCGTCTGGTTCAGATTCCAATCCGGAGTCGACGTCTTCCGAGGCGGTTAGGGCGAGAAGATTCACGTGCGGGACTTCTTCGGAGGAGGAGGAGGAGGATTCATCCCTAATGGCTTGGAGAGCCTTCTTTCTTCGCGCCTTCTTTGTTTCCTTCAGATTGGGGCACTCTGACTTGAAATGTCCCTTTTTGTTGCATTCGTAGCAGGTGACATTAGTCTTGCTCTTTGAGCTTGTTGAAGGTTCTGCCTTTCTTCGGCTTGATTTCTTCTTGCTCGTTTGGTACTTGAGTTCCTTGTAGTAATCTCGAGCTAGCCGAACCATCTTGGGTCGATCCCCATCGCTATCTTCTGATTCTGAGTCTGAGTCGGACTCAGGTGCTGGTTGAGGGTTCTTCTTGGGGGCTTGTCCTTGAGATTTTCCTGCAACAAAGGTTATACCTTTCTCGATCAAGGTAGTGTTAGTCTGTTCGTGCAGTTCTAATTTGGAAAAGAGTTTATCTAATTTGATTTCAGACAAATTCCTTAAAACTTTGTAGGCATCTACCATAGATGCCCACAGTGAGTTTCTTGGAAAAGAATTTAACGTATACCTGATCAAGTCACGGTTTTCAACCTTGTGACCTATCATGTGCATCCCGTTCATCAGCTCTTGGATTTTGGCGTGAAGCTGAGCTGCAGTCTCACCGTCGTGCATCTTGATTATGTAGAGTCTGTTCAGCAACAGATCTCTTTTGCTGATCCTCGTGTTGGAAGTGCCTTCGTGCATCTCGATCAGCTTGTTCCAAAGCTCCTTCGTGCTGTTGAAGTGTAACGACCCAGAAAATTCCCTTAATATTTTCTTAAAATATTGAGCATGTCTAGATAATTTTCCGAGGGGCCTGGAAATATTAATACAAAATGTGGCCTAGAAATCCATATTTTCTCATTTAAATTGAGAAAACTAAGTACTAATGGGCCTTATATGGGCTTTGTAGTACCATGATTATTAGTGGATTTTAGGTAGAATTTAATATAAATATAAATAGATTTTAATTAGGAATATTAGTATGATTATGGGTGAGTTTTAGCATGGGTTCCTATTTAAATTGAGAAGTTAAGTACTAATGGGCCTTATATGGGCTTTCTAGTACCATGATTATTGGTGAAATTTAGGTAAAAATTTATAGAAATATAAAGGGATTTTAATGAGAAATATTAATATAATTATGGGGGAATTTTTAAGGGATTTTAGAAATAATAGGAAAATAAAATAAAAATAAAAATAAGGTGCATGGACCAAGGATTGAACCTTGGACCTCTTGTACAACCATGCATGCTCTAACCAACTCACCTAGCAAGGGAATGTTATGAGGGAATGAAGTGGATATTGGTTAAGGCTTAGAAGAAGATGAAGGGTCATGGAGAGACTCTTCATTTACCTCCTTAATGGGTTATAAAGAGGGGGGTTTAGGAGTTACCTTCTTCCTTCCATCAATTGCACTTTCTTTCCTCCTCCTTCCTCATCCTAGCCGAAACCTCAAGGAGAGGTTCTCCCTTGGAAAACTCCACAAGAAGGTCTCATCACCAAGATCTAAAGGTTTTCCAAGGCTACAAGGGCAAAGGGGTTCAAGTGTCCAAAGGATTTGCAATTTTCTTCTCTTTTAAGGTCTAAAAATCAAGATCAACCAAGGTAAAACTCCCTCACCTGTGGTATAATAGTTCCTTATGATTTTCATGATTTTTAGCATAATATAAGGTTTGGTGTTGGGTTTTGATGTTGAGAAAAATCATGTTTAGACCCTTATGACTTTCGGCCACCTAGGGTTTGGGGTCCATGATGATGTTAAAAATCTTGATTATGCTTTCTAAGGTGTTCTCATAATGTTTAGAGAATAAATATAATTTATGGGAATTTTTGGAGTACCCTAAGACCCCTTAGGGTTGGGTACCATTATAGGGATTTTCATGGCTAGAGTTGGATTTAACCCTTCACTCATATATCTTGTGTACCCTTATGGTACAAAGTGAGGTGGAAGGGATTTATGTGAGATTTTTGCAAGGTTTTGTGACCTTATGGGGTTCGGCCAAGAAGGGCCTAGGGCCAAGGGTTAGGGGCTTACCTCAAGTAAAGGCCCTAATGACCCTATGGTATGGAATGGTGAATGTTTAATGGTTGATTGGGGATGTTAATGGAATTTTTCCATGCACCCATGTCTTATTAGGTTTCGGCCAGCCCTCGGAAGGGGGCCTAAAGGTTAGGGTTAACCCTAATCATGAGCCCTAATGGCTCCCTATGGTCTTATAGGTAATGTATGGTTGTTCCTTTACCTTATGCTATCTTACATGTTTATGGAATTGATGGAACTCCTCCCTATAGGTTTCGGCCAAGCCATGTATCTAGGGTTTGGGGTGGAGTTAAGGTTCAAAGAATGATGGTTTATGCTTATCATGAAGTATATATATATATGTATATAGGTCCAAGCATGTGGTAGAACTCATGTTACCTATAACCCTAACTTTAAGCACCATGTTTTATGTTGTATGTTATGATTTGGATGTCATGCTTAATAGGGTTTATTATGAATGTCTTATGTTTTATGCCATGCACTTGGATAGTAGGTAGCATGTTTATGGAAGTCCTACCTATATAGGCTTAGGTTATGTAGAGAACCATGCTATGTTATATGCTCATGTTATGTTAAGAACCATGCTATGTTATTGGGTATGTTCATGATGAATGATGCCATGATAAGTATGTTATGTTTATGTTCATGATAAGAACGATGCCATGATAAGTATGTTATGTTTATGTTCATGATAAGAACGATGCCATGATAAGTATGTTATGTTTATGTTCATGATGAGAACGAGGCCATGATAAGTATGTTATGTTTATGTTATGATAAGAATGATGCATGCCATGTTAATGAAAGAAGATGCATACCATGATTATGAATGAAGATAATGCTTATGCCTTCTAGGCATCATGATGCTATGCAATAAGTATGAACAATGAAAGGACAAGCATGTGTTAAGTCATGCTTATGTAACATGGTTATGCTATGAATGTCTTATGAATGATGAAACATGAAAAGTATTTTACTTTATGAATGGGCTTGTACCGGACCGAAGTATGGGTCCAAGGGATGGGCACCTTAAGAACGCCCCGGTTCTGGACTACCGACTATGCTGTCCACGGTTCTGGCACTACCGGAGCTGTGCAACAGGGATGGGCTCCTTAAGAACGCCTCGGTTCGGGGACTACCGACTATGCTGTCCTTACCCTAGTAGGTCGGGGCTTGCTACCTCGGACTTGCTAGGGATGCGCGCTATGATGTATGTATGTGGTACAAGCCGGGGACCCCAATGATATGATGATTATGTTTAAACATTCAAAAGTATGTTTTAAAAGTTAAGCATCCTTATGTATATGCATTCCACTCATGCATTCATTCATGTTATGCATTATGCTATGCTGATAAGATTTTTATGCTTACGCTTCATGTTAAGAAATATGCATGAGAGTAAATGATCTATGTCATGATTATGTTAAGAGGATGCTCATATGCTATGATAGGAAGTATGCCTATGTTTATGCCATACAGGTTGGTTTACACCTTATAGACATGTTTATACCATGTATTATGTCATGCTAGGAATGTTTATTATGTTATGTATATACCATGTATTATGCCATGCTAGGGATGTTTATTATGCTTATGTTTATGCCATGTAGCATGTCATGCTTAGAATGTTTACTATGTTTACGTTTACGCCATGTCTCATGCCATGATAGGAATGTTCACTTATGTTTATGTTCATGCCATGTCAAGTATATGATAAGTGATTCAAGTTGTTATGTTCTAAGTAGAGCACCAAGTATGTTAATGTTTCATGTGCTCATTATGAAATGACGAATGGTTTTGTGAGTAGGAAAGAGTCTTACTAAGCCTGCGTGCTTATAGTCTTATTTCCTTATACCGCAGATCATTCAAGGGGACAATGAGGAAGCGGCAGGAGGGCAAGAACGCATGTGTGTGGTAGTGACTTGGCCCAAGAAATCATATGTTTATCGTTTATGCTAGAACTTTACTTTGGTTACTTATATGCTTGAATGCTTGAATAATGACTTATGGAACTCTATGATGCGATGTTAAGTATGACATGATATGATGTTTAAGTATGAAGGCAATATGCCGAGTTTCCATGTCATTATGATAAGAATGGTAGTAGGGCATGTATGTATAAGTCTAAAAGTCTTATTCCGCTGCCTTATGATGTCTACATGCCCTAAGTATGTTAACGTAACGCCGCTTAATAGAAAGAGAAAAAAAAAAGCGGACGTTACATGAAGGGTCCCACCCGGTTCATCTCCTCCTTGGTTAAGCCGCATTGCAAAGTCTGGGTTGCCTTTGCATCGGCCACGATTTTCTTCTTTAGTGAGGCGTCCCACTGTTGATGCAGTCTGGCCCGGTTGTTGTTTTGGTGTTTGACAATGATTTAAGTTTGGTTGAGCGAATTTGGGTTAAAGTCCTGGTCGGGGACTGGGCATGAAACCCTGGTGAGTGAAGCCAGGTCCTAGCTTGTGAAGCTAGGTTGAAATCCCGGTGAGTGAAGCCGGGTCCTGGTGAGTGAAGCCAGGTGATGGAAATCCCGGTGAGTGAAGCCGGGTCCTGGTGAGTGAAGCCAGGTGTTGGAAATCCCGGTGAGTGAAGCCGGATCCTGGTGAGTGAAGCCAGGTGTTGAAAAGTCCTAATTCGGAAGAGGTGGATGAAAAGTCCTAGCTTGGAGGGCTAGGTGAAAAGTCCTAGCTTGGAGGGCTAGGTGAAAAGTCCTAACTTAGAGGGTTAGGTTAAAAGTCCCATCTTGGAGAGTTAGGTGAAAAAGTCCTGGCTTGGAGGGTCAGGTGCCTAGCTTGGAGGGCTAGGTTGGATGAAGGTCTAACTCAGAGGGGTTGGGTGAAAAGTCCTAGCTTGGAGGGCTAGGTGAAAAGTCCTAACTTGGAGGGTTAGGTGCAAATTCCCAACTTGGAGAGTTAGATTGAAAAATCCTTAGCTTGGAGGGCTAAGGTGAATGAAATCCTAGCTTGGAAGGCTAGGTCTGCGTCCCTGGATCGGTCTGGTGACCGATCAGGGAGTTGGTACGCTGCTCCTTCGTGGATCGATCTGGTGACCGATCCAGCGATGTCTGATCGGTCCGGTGACCGATCAGGGAGTGTGTGTTTCACTCACTGCACAGCTCCTGATCGGTCTGGTGACCGATCAGGGAGCGAACAGTGAGTTGAGTTCCCCTGCTGATCTGCTCCTGATCGGTCTGGTGACCGATCAGGGATACTGCTCAGATCGGTCTAGTGAACGATCATTTGTCGCAAGGTTCTCACTATCACCGATCAGGATGACTCCTGATCGGTCTGGAAGCAGCCTGATTGGTCTGGTGACCGATCAGGCAGGAGCCTGATTGGTCTGGGGACCAATCAGGAGTGTGCAGAAGACTTCTGGATCGGTCTGGTGACCGATCAGGGTCCTTCCTGATCGGTCTGGTGACCGATCAGGAGCAGAACTTTAATTCAAATATGCTGTCAGAAGTCTGTTTTCACTGCCGATTCTCTGATACACTGCTGATATGTTTTGATATGCATTGCTAAGCCTCTGTTGGAGTGTACAGGTGATAGCAGGTGATTCAAACACTCAAGGAGGGTCAATTGGAGGCTTTCCGTTGAGCAGGTTTAGCTGTTTCTCATTCTCAGGTTTCAACGGGCAACTGACGCAGCTGGCGACTGACGGAGGCTCAGCTGGAGAGGAGGTCTTCAGTGGACTGAGTGCTCAGGAAGGTCAGT